>VYXB01003477.1:33245-73095 GCA_013397135.1 Pachyramphus minor | reverse complement strand
GGTTGATTTCACCCCCCCCCCCCCCCAGAGAAATTTAAACACTATGGCAGAGAGAACCAACTATTTTGACTGGTAGAATAGACAAGTACCCAGAGCAACACTTCTTGCTGCATGAGGACACAAAGTACTTGACAAATGTTAAAACACTGTATTTCACAGTATCCAGGAGAGAAAGCGCTTGTTCTCCACATTTTAAGAGAGCAGGAGCTGAAATTAAGGGTTATATGAACATGTCCCCTTGAGACTAATGCATTTTTATGTGAGCATCACTGAGTTTCAGCAAGTAGCTGCGGTGTGAGAGTCTTTAGACTTTACTTTTTTGGTTTTGGTCTTTACTGGAGCTGAGCATGTGGTTTTCAAGTATGAAAGAACTTTAATCTTGTAGGTATGTGTTCTGGCAGCACTTGCATGGAGCATTACAAATATGTATCTGAAGCTGTGCAGCTTGTGAGCAGATCTTAATACAAAACCCAGATCTTCTGTCTGAACCCTTATTTATACACAGTTTATTTTGTCCTTGCTATAAGCTTAGTAGGGTATTTAGGCAGGGCTTGTGCCCCCCAAGCACTGCAGTGATTTGTCAAGTCAGACTTGGAAAAGAGGTGGTTTTTCCAAGGCTCTGATGGATCCCTTTGGTCTGTTACCACTATTTGGATGGGGCATGACCCTCAAAGCAACCTCTCCCTTCCCAAGGGTTAAAGGGTGAGAAATAAGTGTGAGAAAATGCGAATATGCTCTGAAATATCCTCTTCACCACCACACCCTACCACATCCCACTTCCTTCTTCTGGGCAAATCTGCCTGGCAGGCTTTCAGCTGTCACTGCCAGCTTTGTTCAAGGTGCTGCAAGGTGCCAAGAATATCATCCTAAAAACATCTTTGTTGTCACTGACAGGGCTGTCACTGCTGCCAGTGCTGGGCTTCCTATCTCCTGCTGATAAAAGCTGCTGGCTTAGGAAGTATTGACTTAGGACTTGCCACAGTTTGGATGCAGTGGGAAGGACTGGCTGTGGCCAACAGGATGGGAGAGAAGGGCTCAGACTAAGGCTTGTGCAGCACATGAAGCCAGGCCTAGGCAGTGGATAGCAGTGAAATGCCCCACAGCAGCCTGGATCACTTTGCATGCCTCCAGGGGATGGTGTATTCTAAAACAAATAAAAGTGAGCTGCCAGCACTTCTAGTATCTTAGGAAAAGCTCCTCCTCAGTGCACACTGAGGGCTGTGCTCAGACTTGCAGCACTCTGCTTCCAAATGTTGAATATTTTATTTGAGATTCGATTTTTACTTCTTGAGGAAGTAGACTAGAAAAGCTCCCGGTGTGTTGCCTCTAGTTACTAATTTAAATTGAGATTAGAGCAGGAGCATATCCAAGACCATTAGTTTGCCTTAAAACTTTGTGCATCTGGCAGAGTCTCCTGGCTGGTGCCTGCACTCTCTTTAAGTTGCAGAGAATGCCTGAGAGACTTCCTACATCTGGCACAGGAGCAAGCTGGTAGTCAGGTGTTCCTGCACGAGCGCTGAAGTTGGGATGGAGGTAACACCTCTGAGGTTATAAGAGGTGATTCTGCCCCTCCACTCTGCTCTCATGAGACCCCAGCTTGGAGTACTGTGTACAGTTCTGGTGCCCCCAACATAAGAAGGATGTGGAACTGTTGGAGCAAGTCCACAGAAGGCCACGAAGTTGATAAGGAGACTGGAGCACCTCCCCTATGGAGATAGGCTGGGAAAGTTCAGCAGTTCAGCTTGGAGAAGAGAAGGTTGTGTGGAGACCTCAGAGCACCTTCCAGTATGTGAAGGGGCTACAGGGAAGCTGGAGAGGGACTGTTCATCAGGAACTGTGGTGGTAGCACAAGGAGTAATGGGTACAAAAGGAAACAGGGGAAGTTTAGTGTAGATATATGAAAGAAATTCTTCTCTGTGAGGATGGGGAGGCCCTGGCACAGGTTGCCCAGAGAAGCTGTGGCTGCCCCATCCCTGGAAGTGTTCCAGGCCAGGTTGGACAGGGCTTGGAGCAACCTGGGGTAGTGGAAGGTGTCCCTGTCCATGGCAGGGGGTGGAACTGGATGATCTTTAAGGTCCCTTCCAAACCAAACCATTCTATTATTTGTGACTGGGAGGTGCAGCCTGGAATTGTTTTTGTTGCTTGCCTCTTTGGAGCATTGTGGGCTTGTCTCTGTGTTCCCATTTAAAACCAGGGCATCCTGGAAGAAGCTGGAAAGGAAGCCAAACCACCTTGGGAGGAATGATAGGTTGCTGATACTGCCATGATGTTCTACCCAGCATTTATGACTCTCTCAAGACTTGTCCTGTGGAAAATGCCACCAGGAGCAGAACACAGGCTGGGCAACAAAGGGCTGGGTTTTTATGGCCCAAGGCCCACAGGATGAGCTCTGCTTCTGAGTGCTGTTTGAGCACCAAAAGGTGATGCTTCAGTCAAGTCACCCTGAGCAGAAAAGCTTTCCTGAATTAAAATCTGTATGGGGTAAGGCTTAGAGAAATGTGTAAAATCAACATACCAGAGTCTGAAAGACCAGCTGCAGCATAGAGCAACTGCAGTATAACATCACTCTCCTGAACTGCATAAAGAACTGCATTATTTAAAATGTAATGCAATTTTATTTGAGAGAAAAAAAAACCCTGAGCAGAGCAAGGCCATGAGGCAGTGAGGCAAAACAGAGCTAAACAAATATACAGAGTTAAAAAGAAAAGAGATGGTTCTTGGAAATTACAAATTGTCACTGTGCAAAAAGACAGGAGGCTTTTAAAAGTTCAGAGAGATAGCAAGAATACCTGGCCAGAAAGTACAGGCATCTGGCACATGAATCATAAAAAACCATCATGGCTTAGGAATCTCAGCCAAGTTGTTCTGATTCTATCTAGAGGAATGAGCTGGTTCATTAACTCACAAGCCAGTGCATTAATGTTCATGTCAGAGTTTTTTTTAAGTGTTGATCAGTTAAATAAACCCTGTGGATGAACTTGTCAATAGATGAAGGATTTTAGCTTCTCTATTTCTGCTTTGCCACTTGGATGACCTTGAATTTGTCTTCTGTTAAGGGTCCCTGGTCTCATACTGGCATTTGGGGCTTTGCACTGCAGATCTGAACATCAGCTCAGGCTCATTGACAGCTGCTTCATTTATAGGATCAACACAATGTCCTTCCCAAGAACAAATTTTTCTGTCACTGGATTCACATCCTCCATGACCCAAACCCCATTTGGGTTTAGCTGATTTCCCCTCCCCCCCCTTCTGTTATTAGAATTGCAAAAGTCTAAAAGTTATTCTTCTCTGGATACCTGATTATTTTATTCTGTCTTGTTCTTTTTATCTCCCTTTGCACCTATAGAGAGGCCAGGGTTATATCCAAAGACTTGTGGAGGGTAAAAGATTCCAGTAAAGGGCTTCTAACAATTTTTTCCACTTATTGAATTTCCTTCTTAGAGTGGTTGGTGTCTCTTTTTAAAAAATATTCTTTTTTCGATTTATTTATTATGCACATCCCAAGAGCACTGTGATTTTCACATAAAACTGCTATGTAATTTAATGAAAGAACATTATCATCTATTATCTGTTACTTTTAACTAGCAGAATTTTTCTCTGAACATTTTTAATGCCTGTGTATGAACTGCTTCTCCTTGCTGTTTGTGTCTTTCACCTTAATTTTAGTTTTCCTCAGCATGTCCAACAGGAGTCATTTATTTTTACCTGCTCACAGTTTACCTTATGAATGCCTGGTGAATGTGTGAATTTAAATAAATCCTGCCATCCTTTAAAAACATATTTTCAAGCTTCATGTTGCAATCTTGATGGGAAACCAAAGAGTAAAACAAAGGAAGTGAAAGCATACAGTGGCTCCAGAGAGGTTAATGGTAAAATATTTCTTACCTAATCTGGTCTAACATTTTAGTTATTCATCCATTTTTATCTTTACAGTGAATGGGACAATTTAGTGATTGATTAATCAGAACTTTCCCTATTTCTTTTTTCTTTTTTTAAAAGCAAGAATTGGGATTAAGATCAGGCAAGATTTTTCTGCCATTGTCCATGAAGGGGAATCTGAACAGGTTCTTTTAGGATAGTTGCCCAAAGTTAGGAGGTTCTGTGTGCTCTGATTATAACATAGTTACTTACAGAATTATTGGCTTAGATATAAGAAGTTTACTGGCAGGAGCTGGATGTTTCTGCTGGAATTCTCCAAGTGGGAGAGAGATGCGTGTTGACCTTACTTAGATCATTTAGTGTTTGACTTCACCCGTTCTTACTCCTTCCTCCATAGGAAAAAAAGGTGATTCAGCCTCCCCTGCTATGGTTTGATCCTGTTTCCAGCCCTCATGCCCAAAGGTCCTTTATCCCCATCTGAGGAAGTCAAAGCCTTCCTCACCTCTGTCCTAAATCACTTCCTCTATTGCTACTCTCTTCATCCAAGATTTTACCTTTTGTCCATCCCTGGAAGCACACTCCTCCCAGCTTCCACGCTGCACAACTGGCACTCCAGTACAGGTGGGATGATCTTCCAGCAATTCCAGTGCCCCAGGAGGCAAGCTGGGCACAGGAGAGCCGAGCCAGGGACACTCAGTGTACAGGGAGAACAAGAAAAACTCAGCTGCTGGCCTGAAAGTGCTGAGCCTTTCTTGAGTGAGGCTTCAATTCAGTCAGAACCAGGTAATATTTTTTACAGGATGTGTCTTGCACACCTGAACCCAACCTTTTAAATTTAATCTTCTCACTGCAGAGTATGAAGGCACTTGAATTTTGTGAAAAGCAGTTATGAGAGCTCTTATAAAACAGACAAGCAATACATGTCTTCATAAACCTGTATTAAAAAACCTGCTACTGCTCACGCTTTCAAAAGTCATGTCCTGGAGCTCTGTGGTGCTTCAGCACTTTTGGGTGACTGGGAGCACATGGACTTGCTTCAGGCAGTTTTATACCAGCTCAGCCAGCTTGGGGCTTGGGTTGTCCCAAAATCCTGTGCTTCTGGATGGGAATGTGGAGCTTTCCCTGCCTCCTGCACTTGTGCCTTCCTGAGGAGAACAATGGGAACAGCAAACCGTGGGGGGTGCTCAGCCTGGAGAAAAGGATGCTCAGGGGGGACCTTCTTGCTCTCTGCAGCTCTCTGGAAGAAGGGTGCAGCAAGGTGGGATTTGGCCTTGTTTCCCAGGAAACAGGCAACAGAATGAGAAGATACAGCCCCAAGCTGAGCCAGGGGAGGTTCAGGATGAACCTTAGGAAGAATTTCACACATCAGGAAGAATTTCTTCATGGAAAAGGTTGTGTTAAGCATCGGAAGGGGCTGCCCAGCGAGGTGGTGGAGTCCCCATCCCTGGAGGTGTCTGAGGAATTGCTGGGCATGGCCTTCAGTGCTCTGGTCTTGTTGACAAGGTGGTGACTGGTCACTGCCTGGACTCGCTGATTTTTGAGGTCTTTTCCAACCTAAATGATTTTGTGACTTGAGGAAAAAAAGTCACTGAAGACAAGGATAGGTTTTCCATAGAATCTGTGGATCTCTCTTTCTCTGTAGGTCTCCCAGACCTGACTGGAAGACCCAGAGCAACTTGGTCTTGCTTCAGTTCTGAGCCTTGGGCAGGAAGCTGGTTTTCTAAGGTGCCTTTCAGCCTGACTTATTCTGTGTTTCTGTGAAAATACACAAGCTGATTTCTTAGATGCTGTGGGAAAGAGATTCTTACTACAGTCATACAAGTCTGCACTTGAATTATAGCTTAAAAATAAAAAATGACAACCCTTTTCAGCTTGTTTGATGTGGCATTGAAACTGGAGCTACAGCTTCCATTTCAAATGTTGATAGTGAATTGTCAGAGGGGGAGAAACTCACCTCAGTTGTGCCAGAGCTTCAGGAAACCTTGTGAGATCTGGAAGAAATCTGCCAAAAACGACACACTGCCACTTTCTAAACACTCAGCTAGTTTTAAGTGGTGTGATCTGGAGACTTTTAAATGCTGACTTCATTAGAAAACAAAAAAAACCCCACATGAATAAATGGTTTCAGTGTGGTTACATTTTTAGTAGCAAAGGTTATTTTAGTTGTCATGAAACATTAATTCCCCTTTTGTGCATTTCTGTATTAAAACACTAATGAATTTGTATCCAAAAAACAAACTGCCTTTAATTATGCATGATATACATTCATTAAGCCCCAGAGGGAAGGGGGGAGGTCATGTGACCAGCATGTGTCTCATTACCGTGTGTGAAATGATAAAAAAATTAGCAATGGATGGACAACAAAGCAAATTGGAAGCAAGTTTATTGTAACTGGAGGGAAGGAGTTGCCACAATTTTTTTGGTGCCTAATGTTTGGGGTTTTTTTTGGGGTGAACTTCACGGGTAGAATAACTGCAGTGAGTGTGACAGCCCTCACACCATCCCCAAACAGGGGTACTTTAATAGGAAAGTACCACATCTGTGTCTGTGCTGCTCCATAGCTGAGGAAATGGCTCTGGAGCAGGTGGATTGCTTTAATTATGCAGCGGCTGGAAATGACCCACGGGGCTGTCTGGGTTGGGGATCTCAGAACATCCAGATCACTTCAAAAACATCCAAGCTTAGGGAACACCAGGTTTCTGGTCGACTTGCAGTGAAGTTCTGCAAGAACTAGAAGCTATGGGATGCTTCTGAAATAAATTTTTTTTTTTTTTTTTTTTGCAAATGTGCCATAGCTGGTGCTTATTTAAACCTTCAGCAGCTGTGGAGAGGCACTGGAATGTTTACCCAGAATATGCAGCAAAAGCCTCTGTGGCTGGAGCTGAATCAGGTTTTAGATTATCTTGTGTGTTGATCAAGTTATTATATGGTGATAATGTGGCCACACTCATTACATTCTCATTGCAGTAATATCTTCATCTCAAAAGATGTCAAGCATGAATTTGGGACAGTAAGCATAAGGGCTGAAGAAGACTGGGAGGCTTGTAGGAAAAAAAAAAAAAAGCAGGCAAACCCCTACAAAATATAGTCTGAGTTCATATTTTAGTCCTGTTGTTACTGTATAGAAGCAGAGGAAATGCCTGTGTTGGTTAGAGGAGGCGATTTAGACTATTTTTACGAGGAATACCTTCTGTTGTGGGCTCTTGTACATCCGAAGCTGCAAAGGCAGGCCCCCAGTTTTGCAGCACTGGAATAGATTTCCTGCTTTCCTGTCCATCACCTGAGCAGCTGTCAATCCAGGGTATAGGGAGAGCTCGTTGGGAATTTTCAATTGGGATAGTCAGCTCAGATCATAACAAGGTGTTGTGACTGTCAATCTCCCCGGGAACACAGCGCTGCCTGCGAGTGCTGCCTTGTTTTTCTCGCAGGGTTTTGAGTCCCGGGGAATTTGGATGTAACTGTTGTGGGGCATGTTGTGTGCTTGGAGAGCAGCATGTTCTGCTCCCTGCCTGAGATTGCCTAACCTCCCCTAACAAAACCATCTTCTGGAGGAGTGCAGTTGAAATGATGATTCAAATTGTGATTATGAACAGGCTTTTTTAATGCACAAGGGGCAAGTTGTGTGTGTGTTTTTATTGCAGATAATTTTTCAGTTACGATAAAAGGAGTATTAATCATGGTTATAAAGGGAATATGATATTACAACTGTGTAATGCTCCCTTTATAACAGCAGAGAAAACACATCTCATGAAAACAGAGTTAACGTTTTCCCAGTATTTAAAGATCTGATATATTCGTGCTATCACAAGTATTCCTCTCTGACTTCAAAATTACATTTTAGTCTGATTGGGTTCTTCTCCCAAAATATTCCATTGCCCTGTATATCTTGGACTCTTTTCTGAAGTGTAGTGTTTTTTTCACATCCCTTTTGAAGTAAGGAAATAAAATAAAGGAATGCCTTTCAACTATTTTTTTTTCCTGCCTAGCTTTATCATGTATGGGGATGGAAAAATATACTATTACTTTTTCATCCTCTGTTGTTCTACATGCCTACCAATTTTTGGAATGCTTATTCTTTCTGATGCAATTTAGTTTTCTAGTTCCTCCTGAGGAGATGTAGCTGCCTGTCACTTAGAGACCGTGCTGGAAGGTACTGTCTGAAATGCTCAGGTCACAAACAAGAGTCTTTGATCTTTCTCCTAGGCAGGTATAAAGCAGAGGGTCTTCTGGAAAGCAGGACATGACTCTGCAGTCACATAAAGGGATTGTTATAAGCTGGAATAATATCAACAGTCATAAGAGAGAGGGATGTTTATCTTTTAATGAAAGCAATTATCCTGTCACTGGCTTTTTATGCACATATTGTGTGTTATCTGTTCCTTTTAGGTTTTCTATTTCATATTAGGAGTTTTTTTCCTTTGAACCTTCTGAATGTGTATCCTTGGAGTGCTGCATCCCAGGGGTGACCAGGACTTGCCTCTGGGATCCTGGTGTGTGGAGGTGCAGGAAGAGTGCTGGATAATACTGGTGTGATGGCTTAGGAAGGTTGGGTTTTTTTGTGACCACCTTGAACTGTCCTAAAATTGCAACTTGGCTTTTTATTTTGCTTTGCATTGAAAAGTCAGTGTTAAGATATGTTGATTTTTATATGAATAGCAATTGTTTTTAAAGTATGCTCCAGGGTGAGCCTGGAACAATTATGTGGTTTCACTGATTTTTCCTGAACTGTTCAGCAAGACCAAGATGTTCAGGTTCTGCAGAGATCGTGAGGGCATTTATCACACTCAATACCTGCCTCTAGAAGACATGGTTTATTACCATGTAATAAGCTACTGTTTCTTGCAAACTTACTAGAAGGTTTTACTTGTGATAACTCTCCAAGCTAATTTGTTTCCTCAGGTCAAACTGTCTTTCAAATGACTGATAATGATCCAAGTAAACTACCTTTCCTCAGGGAAAGTGTCCCACTGCTCCATTAAATGCATGACCTACAGATATGTCATTTTCCACACGTGGCAGCTGTTGGGATGTGTTGATTTTGCAGTACTTGTTTAAAATATAAACTGTGTTTACAGTCTTCAGTCACAACTTGCTCTCCACTTCAATGAATGGTTTTGGAGGGGAGCGTTGAGGTGGTTTTTAAGGGGTTTGTGAATCTGCCCATGACCTTTTCTCAGGGTCTTGTAGTGAAATGCCATAGACATGTGGGTCCTATTTAATTTCATGTTACTGGGCTGCAATCCCCTTGTTTTGATTGTGTTTGCTGTGAAATTCAGTGGGATCCTCTTGGAGCCAGTGTGTCCCCTTTGCTCAGATATAAGCTTTATTATCTAAGTAGCTTTAAATCCACTGTAGAGGAATAAAAATGCCTTCTTGACATCTTCAGGTTATCGAGTACTGGGAAATTAGGGCTAGTGAAGCCTTTGTCAATATTTTAATTAATTATGGGCAATTTTCTAGAGACCAGGTGGTAACTCCATAAACATGGATCTAACAGCTCCATATAAGCTGTAGATCATGTTGGAATTTGAGATCCAGTAGAAGCCAGTAAGAATTAAATCCTACTACCTTATTTGGGGTTCAAGATATGCTTCCTATATTGTTTTTGAGCTATCTTTTTAAAAGGCACTCTCTCATCTAAATACAGCCACTTTTCCAGTCAGTCTTTCCTGTGTTTTTGAAGATGACAGCAGAAATTTGTGTCAGTTCTGTCTGCCTTGTGTCATTTCCCCAGCACTCACACAACACTTCCCACTTCTTTTGCCTGCTAGAGAGTAGTAAGTTCTGGAAGAAAAAAAGAAAGGCACAACCAAAGGGAAAAAAGAAAAAAAAACCCAACAGAACTAAGTTATCAGCACTGTTAAAATTATGTTGTCCTGATCTACTCCTTTTCTTTGCTGTGACTGTACCTGCAACACCTCCAGCTTTTTGGAAGTGCTCAGCACAGCTTTCCTCAGTCCTGCCTGCAGTGCTTGTTCCTGCCCTTTTTTTTTTCAGGCAGCCTTTGTGAAGAGCTGGCACTGGAAATCACTCTCTCCTGCCTCAGTCTCCAGACAGGTTGGAAATTAGTTTCTTGTGCTGGTGGTTCCCACATTGCCTGTCCCAACTTCGCTCCTATCAATAATTGGTTTGACTACCTTGTACAGATCATCTAAAAGCAGGAAGGTGGTTTCATACTGAGCTTCACAATAATTCTTTTTCCAGCTGGTCAAACCCTCATTTTGCCAGACAACCCGTGAAGCTGCAGGTGTGAAACTTTTTTTTTTTTTTTTTGGGAGCTGTTATAAATAAACACCTGAGTTATGTTTTGTCAGCTAGGTTATTGTCTGGTTTTGAGAAGTCTCTGTGGGCAAGGATTCCATCATACTGAGCTCAAATTTAAGTCCATGAAAGATTCAAGAGTGCAGCTATAAATCACAGCTTCTCCTCGGAATAGAAGCTGCTGTCTTTGTACCTGCATGCAGGTGCTTCAGCAAAGGGTGTAATTTTACCCAGAGTATTTGTGGAGCTGCTGCTGCCTCAGAGGCAAAGGCTGGGAATAAAGGTGTGAGACAGGAGCTCCTGTGAACATCCTCATCCTTAAGGCAGCAGATTGTGTTGCTTCCTATCCTCCCATAATCCTTGAGCCAGCTTTACTCCTCCTGTGTGTCTACAGACAGCTCCCCTTCCCCAATCTTTTTTCCTCTCCCTTTCTTGCAGGGATCTCCTGCACAATGTTGTACCAGCCCTGAATGAAGGTGGGAGAGGGGCAAATGGGCTGCTGTGCAGAGACACAGATGGAATCAGCTCCAACAGAGGGAAAAGAAGGTGGATTAAGAGCTCCTTAAGTGAGAAAAGGAGAGATGGAAAGGAAGGGTGCACACTTCTGGTGTATCCTCACCCGCCTGGAGATTTCTGTAAGAGGCAATCACAGTTACCACGTGGGAGAGGGAAGGCAGATAACACATCCAGAAATAATTGCAGAGCTTTTCATTAGCTGTTATTCAAATTATGTTATCTTAGCCTTTGTGCTCAATTATCTGACGGCTGCTAAACAACACCCAGAGAGCTGGGGAAAAAAATGCAGGCACAGCTCTGGGAGTAATTTAACAGCTTGGGTTTAATTGGGGTGCTCTGTGGGCTTGTCCCTGGGAGGATGGGAATATTCCCCCCTCCCCAGTGATCAGCAGGAGCTGTTGGGTGACAGGCATCTGAGCCAGCCCCCTAAGAGTGCTGTTACACAGACGTGCCTTGGGTGTGAGCTGTGGGACTTCCCACTCCAGAGATGCTTTGAGGTGCTGGATGGAAGGAGGAACAGTAGCAAGCCCTGATGCTTCCTCCTGACTGCAAGGGACAGAGAGATCTGCTGTGGCTGAAGGACACCCCTGTCCCTCTCTCTTCCCTGAGGAAGCTCCCAGAGCCTCTCAGCTCTCTTAACTGGCTGTGGATCTCCTGAAAGCACAACTCCTCTTTAACTCTACCTCTGGCAGTGCAGTGGCTGATTGGGCTTTCAGATGGAGTAGGGACAGAGAAAATACCCCAGTCTGGGTGCTGGGTGCCCTTTTTGGTCAGTTCTGCCAGGGATTTCTACAAACCCAGTTACAGCTCTGGGCAGCATGAGCCTTACCTGTGCTCTGTCAGCAGGGAGGAGTTGTTGCCATGGCTGTAAGTCTCTGAGACCTTTTCCCTTTGCTCAGTGAGTTTATCTCTCTCTTGCCCTAAATATCATTGCACTGAGAGGGTTGGTCTGTTATATATTGACCTGAAATGAAGGTTAGCACCTGTGCTGACCTGTCCTTAAGGGGGAAAGAAGCACTATGCCAATATGTAGAAAAAACACTCAAGACTTGATTAAAAAAGTTGTGAAATCCCGACTCTGCTGTAAACAACAGGAGGTTGAACTCCTGACTTCAAAGCAGCTGGGGTTATGCCCATTGTGGAAAACAACATCAGCTCACCTCTACCCTTCCTTTGTGCAGGCAGCTTCAGTCTAAATCCACTCCTCAGCTGTGACCATGACTGCACCAACTTAAGTCTCAGCCTACAGGTTTTTCATCTTGGTGTGAACTGTGGGCAGTTTGTGGCTGAACTGTGCCTCAGCCCCCACCTGTGTGCTAGCAAGGCTATGGAACAACATGCCTGATGCAGTAACCTGGCTCTGATGCTCAGCCATGTGGAATACATGTGGGATACAGTCATTACTTTCCTCTGCACTGTGGGAGTCCCGGGAAAGCAGAGACAGGGGACAAGCTCTCACTCCCCTTCCCCATCTCACTCCTTGGACAGCAATTCCCTAGTGGCAAAAACACAGACTGCAACAAAATTCCTGTTCCCAGCCCTTTTTTTTTGCCTGGAGAATAGGAGGCAAGGGAGGCAGGGTGAGTTAGTTGTGTGGCTTCCTGCCACCTAAAAACTACCCTCTGGCCTAGCATTGTGCCTCCAGGCACCTTCTAGCCCTGAGCACACACCTTTCACTTTAATAACCCATCTGCTTAGTTTCCCCCCTTGTTGGGGGTTGTGGGTTTCTTCAATAAGTAAGATGAAAATATTTTGCAGAATTGGAATAAATCCAAAACACAGAACAAAGGAAAACCAAAGGCAATTTAACCAAAATAGTCCTGTGTGAGAAAGTGGTATGGAACTATGTGATTGCTGTGCAAACAGCCTCTGCCTTTTGTTAATACTGTTGAGCTCTTACACTCTTCAGTATTTTTATTTCTTCTACCTAAAGCTGGTTTTTTTCAGTGTTTGCTTTCAGTTCTCTATCTATTCTGCATTAGTTTCAAATATTTTGATGGAAGAGCACATGCTTTCCATTTGAGAATCAGATGTCAGGGAAACCAGATGCCTCGGATGTGGTAACTGCAGTGTGTCTTGTCAGCATCCTCCCCTTTCACTCTTGCACTGGCAGCCACTACATCCCCTCTGACCCTCCTCTGGAGCCACCCTAAGCCAGATAGATCCTTCCTCTTCCTCAGTGAGCAGAAACCTGTGGTCCCAGCCAATCTTCCTTTTTTTTCCTTGATCCTCCTCTTCTTCCACACTTTCATTTGTGGGCAAAAAGTCTCCTTGCCTGGATTTAACCACCAAATGGAAGACACAAGACTTTCTGACACGCTCCTCTGCTTGCTGTGTTTTTCTGATTTCTCTTGCAGTACCATCTCAGTCACATGCAGCTAAAAATAAACATATTTTCTTCCTCCCTCAACCTTTTCCTCTCAACCTGTGCTGAGAAGATTACAGCATATGAAAAGTAACTTTGGTTTCCAAGAGCACTGAATTGTATTTCAAGGAAATGTATGATTTTTTTTTTTTTTTAAAGTTTCATAAGGAGGTTTAGAGAGGACAGCAGAACTCTGGTGGATCCTGGGAGCTCCAAATGACCTTACAAAGTTCTCAGGAAAAAAAAAAAATCTAAGAGTTCATTAGTGCTGGTTAAATGTCTCTTGAGTACGGACAGCTGTGGTCATACTCAGCAACATCTTCCTGAACAGCTATGAAAAAAAACCTGCAAGAGATAAGATAGATCACCACAGAAAGATACTCTCAGAAGACAGCAACAACCCCCTTGCATCCTCTTTCCTGAATAATTGAAAAATCTCCCTACCTTTCAGTGTAGTTGTGAATGGATATTTGTGTAGGGCTTATTGGTAAAGAGGCACAACAGGAAAATAGTCAAAGGGGAAACAGATGGAGAAGGGAAGGGAAATAAGGCTGGGTGTGAGAGCAGTATTTTTCAGTCTGGTCAAACATGTATGTATTTGCAAGATCACATTGCTTCCCTTTTTTTCTTTAAAAAAGGCTTCAGGCATATAATTGAAGTTATTTCTACTGTAATTTTGGAAGAGTTAGGTATCTTGTGCTAGTCAGAGAAGGAAAAGTGAGTTTAGTTGTTTTGTGCTTTCATTATCTATTAGTATTTTTTCAGCTCGTATACCCTTAGAGGACCTGGCAGGTCCTCAGCTGTGGAGTCTTATCTATATGGGCAGATACATGGACTCAGACTCCTTCACCTGTATCCTGAGGGACCAGAAACTACCCAGTGTTGCCTGTTGTTGTAGTTAAATGCGGGGTTGCCTCTGTAACCCTCATTTTTCTTGTTTCAGACATGTGCTGTGTTTAAAAACATCCCATTTGAGATACATCCAGCACCTTCCACACCAGTCACAGACCTCTTCTGCGCTTGGGTGTTGGATTTCCCTCCCTCACAGGTGAGGGACAGCCTGGGGAGCTGGAGAAGCACTTCACCTGCTCTGTTCCAAGGAGGGAACAAGCAGAAATGAGGATGTGTTGGGAGAGCTCTGTGATATTTCCCGTGGATTTGTTTGGTGGGTGCTGGGTTTGCACCTCCTGCCTGCATAAAGCTGCTCCTGGGTGAGTGAGGGAGACTTGCCCTGGATCCTTCTGTCATGCAGGAATGTCAGCTCCTTTCCTGGCATGTTACCATGGCATCCTACCTGGGGGAGCTTAATAAAGGAGAAGAGCAGGACACAAAAGGGACATGTTCTAAGCCTATTAACCCCTTCAGGAGAGTGAAATGAAAGGGCTAAGAGAAACTACTATGGAGGATGTCGCTGCTTTGGATTCTTGCTTCATTATTGCTGCTTCTTGGAGATTGCAAATGAAGTAACCCCTGCCCCTTCCCAGGTACCATCATGTCACCATCACCACAGGTAAATGTGTTAATAGCCTGGCCCTCTGCCCCTGGAAACACAAAAAGTCAAGCCCTGAGATCAGGAAATATGGAGCAACTGGGCTTTGCATCACACTAACACCTTCATCCTGTAGATCACCTGGGGGATCTTATTTTTTCAAGTTCCTCCTTTGCATTATCCTCCCTAGGAGGATACCCCTGGTCTTCCCAGAGAACCTGCTGTTGTCTGTGACTGCTGAAGGCAGTCACATTGCTAGAGCAGCCTGGTTTGCAGGAGGTTTTAGCTTGAACTGTTTGCTGGTCTTACGTAAGGGAGGCAATAACTGAATCTTCATAGTTGGGGCTGAACAGGGAAAGTACTTAAAATAGCAGTAAAATCTCTCAGTGTGCACTTTAATTATTAAATTTTGTCCCGCTGCAGAGGAGAGTAATTTCTTTTTGGGATAATTGCCTTTTCGAAGCAATTTTTGCATTAAAGATTCACCAGCTTCGCAGAAGATGCTTCTAAATGCTCCTTATTAAAAATTTAACTCCAGTCTTGTCTTTCCTCTTTTTTTGCTTTTTACTTTTTCTTACCCACAAATAGTAGCCTTCACTCCCTTCTAGCCTAAATCTCCTCTCTTGAGCATACTTGCTCTGAGAGCTGCACATTAAAGCCAAAAAATAGTGCATGTCTGTTCTTCAGCATTTGGTGCCTTGTAAATCCAGCATGGCTAAGGCTTAGTTGCCTCACAGCCCAAAATCCCACCCTGAAAGGCTTCTCTTCTTTAATCAAGTGGTCTGATCTCACTGTATCCCTTTTTATTTGTGATGTCTCACAGAAAAAAAAAAAATGTTATGGAAGGTTACTGATTAAATTACCCAATTCATGATTGAAAATGACTCAGATCCTCAGTCCTGCCTGAATGTGACAAGAAGGATGTGCTGTCTCTTGAAGTGAGTCCATGGGCACTTGTGCATCACGTTCCTGGTGGTTCCACCAATGAATTTTTGCATGTCCTAAAGCGAGGAGGGGTTGTGTGAAGGAATTTGCAGTGAGAAGAATTCAATCAGAAGAGCGTTTTATACTAGATCACATCTGCTAGAAGAGAGCAGAACTGGTATTTCTGTGTGCATCAGTGATGCCACATTAAGACACCTGAGGGTTTCTTCCTATCCCTATATCTGAGTAATGAAGTAAGAAATTAATGGGGTTTCAATAGCCAGATTTTTTCTTGAAAGAAAAAATACGACATGGAATTAAGGGAACTTGAATTTATCTTCCATCTGGTAGATCCTTTTCACTGTTTGTCCTGATGCTCCTCCTTTGATTTAAACAGAGTTACTCCAGATTTTCCACAGTAAAAGCATGAAAAGTTTAAATTTTTTTCCTCCATTTCCTCAAGTTAAGTGGATAGATGAAGTCTTCAGGAAAAGAAGCAAAGCTTTCAAGGATAGGGTCTTGGACAGGGAGTTTAAGCTGGGAGATAATGTTAAATTCATTTGCAATGTGCAGCTAGGTTTAAGATAGGGAGGCAGTTTTGATATTGCTGAACCTTCATATGCTTGTACTCACATGGTCAGCTAAAATTGGGGAAAAAAATACTGAGGCAAACTGATCTTGTGACATTCTGCCTGCCCTTTGCACACTTAAAATAAGATTTTAAAAAAAATCAGTCTGCTTCTCACTAAATGTGATCCAGAGCCCAGGTGCAGATCTGAGTTTTCACTGAAGATCTCCCACCCTCAAGAAGGGAAAGGAGAAGAAAGTAAGTTCTTTGGGGCTTCCAGTCAGGTCTCTCTCCCTGCACTGGGCTGCATTATATGTTTTCTGTACAGTCTGCTTTGCCCAGAACAGCTGTGGCTGTCACCCACTGGTGTGGTGTTCAAATTAAGACTGATTGTGTTTCCAACCATACAATTAGCTGCTGTCAGTCTCACATGTTGCAAGCAATTGGTGCAGAGTTTTGTGCTGGTTTGTTTTTGTTTTGTTTTGTTTTTTTTCCCTGGAATTAGCTGCTTTAACCTTGAATTAAGTGAGCAAATATATAGAACGGCAACTAGAGTTTGGTAGCAACCAGATGATGTTATCAGCAAAACTCTGCCTCAGCTTCCAGCTGGCACTTCTTGAGGGGCAGCAACACAATTGAGATTGGCAGTGAGGGGATTTCGTGGGCTGAGTTCTGGCAAAGGACCAACTACCTGCACAGTGTTACCACTCTTGCCTTTCCCGGTAACAAAATGCTTTCTTTTCACACTTATCTCTGGTACTTGTCAGCTTTTGAGCTAATTATAACCTCTTTTTAGAAAGGTATGGCTTTTTGTAGTCCCAAGACACCTGCTCTGTACACAAGGTAGGAATCTTCTCGTGCAACTTCCTTGGATTTCTCAGACATCTTGTTGGGTTTTACTCCGAGCCTCTACGAACGTTTTTCCAGCCTGTTCTCTTTGCAGCTCACAGCAAAACGATGGGGAGATGCAGAAGGAAGCTGCTGGTTTGTGACATTTAAATAGATACAGGAGTGAGCAAACACAGAGGTTCAGGCACTCTTGGACTCAGGAGACATCTCGGTTCCACCTTTTGGCTTCCAGCTCTGTGGTTTGTGCTCACTTCTGCAAACAGCTTGGTGTTGGAAAACCTCTTATTTAGTGCTTCTCCATGATGAAAGCTTCAGGCCTGTTGTCAACACAAGGCACTTCATCCCCTTAAGGGGGAGAAAGGGGTGGTTTTTAGAAGTAGTTTTGTGTCTATGTCCTGCCCTTGTTGTGAGGGGCACTGTGTGCAGTCCCCAGCCTTGCCCAAGACTGTGCTGCTCCCTCCAAGCTCCATTGTCCAACAGCACAACAGGGGCTATTGGAGCAGCAGGAAAACCTAAAAAACGTCCTGATAGGGGGTGTGGGAAAGCGAGAGGACCCTCAGGTTATTCTAGTGCCCAGCCAGGCTGCTCCTTTAACAGAAAAGCCATCCAGACACAGAGCCCATCACGAAACGGGTCTTGGCCTACTGGGAGGGGGGGAAAGAAACCCAGTGGCCTTTGGTATTGTTGTCTTTTAGTTATTTGTGCTGTGGTACCACCAGGAGGCCCTGTCCTCCTTTGGGACCAGTCCAGAGCTGGCAGTTTTCGCTCTGTCACATTCAGTGAATACGTGGAGGTGACAAGGGTCCAACTGTACTTTCAGCTCTGCTGCTTCTTGCTGCCAGCACACACTGCACCCCTGCAAGTGCCTTCCCTCACAAGGGTGTGCAGCCTGATTTCATTGCTAATAGGGCAGATCTGGTAACACAGAGCACACAGCTATGTTTGCTGGCATGTTCTTAAGATGTGGGGAGAAAGGAGCTAGAAGCAAAGTAAAAATAGACTCTCTTAAGAGGTTTCATGATCTAATACATCTGGACAGTGTAAGTTATAATGTCTGGACTAAAGATTTATCCATCTTTGGTTTTTTTGTAATATTCTCCTCGGTGTTTTTAGCGGCTCAGACTCTTTTGTTCCTGTCACCAGGATGCGTGGTTGGACTTTAGGAACAGTTTGCTGTGCTTCATTTGCTGTCTTGCATTCAAGTTCATTTACATTCTGAATAATTCAAAGTACTTTAAAAATGGTCATTAAGTGCATCTTGGTACGTCTTTGAAAAGTATTATTAATTGTATGCTTCAAATTTTATATGTCCCCATCTAATACTGGGTTTGGATACTTTTCTCTCCTTCTCTTTTCCTCCTTCAGATTTACAGATCCAGACACTTGAAGCCTGTTCTGTTCTAAGCCTAAGCTGTTCTCTTTATCCTTGGGATGTTTTAGAGGTTGACAGATGAGTTAAATTTAGGCCTGGCTTTAAAAAGATTGTATTAAACCCACCAGTGTATTATTATGCTGTGGGATCACTTAAAGAGCCCCTCTTATTGCCAGAACCAGTGAGTCCTTTCTGGTCTCTGTACAGTGGGATCAGAGGTAATAGAAATAACAGCTGTCACTGATAAAAATAAAGGAAGCTGTGGACTATTTTGGTGGTGGACCAAGAGTTAGTAAGAGAACACTGTCTTTTGGAACTGCTGAGAAATCTGTATGCAGCAATTTTGTGCTTGAGGTAGGCAGTGAAGAATGAAAATCATTATGTTAGTATCTTTATCAAGGTACTGGGAAATAAACCCAACAAAATAGGGGGGGGGGAATTATATGGAATTAATAGAAATTACATTATAATGGGCCAAAGAAGCGACTCCATGATGAAGGGAAAATATTCTTACTGTGTGGTAATATTTGTTTATTTTTATTTGATGACTTTATGTTGGAAGAGACAAAAATAAAATGTTCCCAAAATTAGTCACAGTAGGTGTTTGAACAAAAGATGTGAATTAGCAGGAATCAGCTATTGAACCAGAGCCATGGACACAGTGGTGCATTGCAAGGAAAAATACCAACATTCAGGGCCCTTTGGCTTTGCAGCAGCTCAGAGATGCTGAGCCTAGATAAGAAGCCACAAACAGGAGGCTTAAAGCTCCCCAAAGGACCAAAGGGAAGCAACCCAAGGTTCTGGTGGAGGGGTCCAAGCTGAAGGACATTCCTTCCATTTATTTTCCCCCAGCTAATACCCCATTTCCTGTCAGTTCTGGGCCAGAGCTTGCTTTGCTGACTTCAGCGAGACGGTCAAGCCTCAGATTTCCATTTTCCAAGTGCAGCCTGCTTTGCAGGAAAACACAGACATAATCCAGCAGTAGTCCTGGGATTCAGCTGGTCCTAACAGCTCCATATGTGTACACTCCAGGAGAGCTGAGTGCTAGTTTCCAACCCTGGGGGAGTCTCTGGAGTCTGGCCTTTAAATCCTTTTTTTGATACATTTATTTCAGTTTATGGCAGAAGAAGAGGATGTGAAGAGGTCCCATCACATCCTGCACGGGTTGTGGTTCATGAGCTGTAAACCAGGGTTCAGTAAAACCTGGGCAGGATTTGGCTTTGGGAAAACAAATCAAAAGAGATTAAGAGGGATCCCTACTTCTCCAGCCTAATTTTCTCACATCTGTCAAGAAATTAGGGTTTCTGAGCCACAGGGAAAGGATGGAGCTCGCTCTCTTCCTTATCACAGATCTTGGTGATGAGCAGGGTTTGGGATGCAGTGTGGGGTCTTGGCTGCTGCTACTCGTTATTTCCTTACTGCTTTCCAAGCCCCTGCACTGTTCCCCGTGCTGGGATCTGTTCCCTGGGCTGGGAGGTGATGGGGCAGGATCTCTGCTCTCTTTCCTGAGGACAGGTCCAGCTGTATTTTGTATCTGAGGCATGCTGTCAGAGTTTAAAAAAGGCAGACTGGAGGTGAGCATACATAGGATTCTGGAAGCTGTGCTGGTATTTAACACCCCTCTCCTGAACCCAGGCTGGGGGGACAAGGGTGTGCCCCCAAATGTCAGCAAGAATACCCCTGATTCATGGGAAAGCTTCTCTGAAGTGGCCTGTGAGGAGGGGAGTTGACTCTAAAATAGAGGTTTGTAGGTATGGAATAGCCAGGGTAAAACTCACTGCCAGGTCACCCCTGAGCTGGGGCAGCTCTGAGGGTGAGGAACACTGGCACAGCCTGCTGCTGGTAGCCAGGGAGCCTTTTGGCATCAAAACAATGCTTTGCTTTCTGCCATGCTCGTGTTTGTAGCATTATTTTGGTCTTTACAAGTGGAAGTGGAACAAGGGAAAAAAAGAAGCCTCCAGTCTTTCATTTATCTTTGGAACTTATACCTCCCTGGGCTCGGGGAAGGTAAGAGTTTGTGTGTGATAATAATAATGTAATTATATATCAGAACTACATAATTGTCTTCGGTTTAGTGCAAAACTCTTCTTCTTTTTTTTTTTTGACTTTGGAGTTTCCCTAAAGAAGTTTTAAATGTTAAATATTATACTCTAAAAACTGTTCAATAATGAAAAAGCCCTGCCTGGGGCAAGACTACCTGATGCTCAGCAGAGCTGCAGTCTGTGGAGCTCTGCTACACAGGTCATCCCAGATGTGCCACTTGAAAAAGAGGAAGTAATCTTATGTTCTTGAAAAGTGTCTTTGGAGCTGGGGAGCAAGAGGTTCCTATCACCTTATCCTTGATTTAGCACTGCAGTTAGTTTGTTTGGAACTAATTCTATTCTGACTTAATTTGTCAAAATATTTGAATTCATTCACGTTTTCATTCATCAAAACAGGCATTTAGCCCATTCCTCTTAATTCCCCTAGTAGCTGATATTATTTCAGAGCAGTGCCTGGGGAGATGGGGTGTGTCCTGTGTCCATCAGGAGCACCGAGGCTGAAAAGGCAGTTTTAGGAGCTTGCTGTTTCCCGGGTCTGCACGTGAGGGAGGATTCTTTGGTACAGGGAATGACTGAATTTTTCCTGGCTCCAGGCCATAGCTCTGAATCTTCCAGTGTGCAGGATGCAGATCCTCGTCCTGTGGCTGAATCCCACTGAGATATCCTAAAGCTGGCAGCTCACATCTTCAGGGAAGAGGAATGAACACCTTGCTCCAGGTGTCCACGGAAATGGAAAGAGGGGCCAGTCCCTCAGCTGAACCTGAGTGGCTGCTGATCCTTCTGCCATGCTGAGAAAGGGGGTTTTATATTGCCTATGCTGAGCCAATGATCCCAAAAGAGAGAGACTCAGCTCACAGTATTTCTGCTGTAAGATTGTGCTGGACTGCAGACTGGGACAAACCTTTAGTCAAATGTGTCAGCCAGGTAAAATATTTGCTTAAACCCTTCTTTTTCCGAAACCATAGGCTGCTTCATCCCTCACCCTCAGAAAACTGCTCAAATGACTGTTTTCCCCAAGCCATCCCCGCTCAGTTTGTTATCATTTTCATTATTAAACATTTATATAAACACTGTAACGTTTTATGGCGTTTGACAGAGATTTTCAAGTCTGCTAATTAGCATGGTCCCTGCCACATGGAATATACTTTTATTAGTACCCATTCATGGCTTTGTTATTCGGGAGAGGTTCTCTTGTGAATGGAATCGTGCATTACTGCACTTCAGGCTAATAAGTGTGACATAAAATATGACACACAAAATTAACTGCTGTGCTACAGGATCCAGCTATTGGGGGGTGATGTGAATATGGTCACACTGAGACTCTCTTTGCATCACTGCTTTTCTGCCCTACTGCCTTATTAAAAGTCTGAGAGAGGAAAATATTGGGAGAAGGAGGAGGGGGAGAAGAAATGAACAAATCTAACTTGGCATAAATAGGTTTGGCTCAACAATATAACAGTTGTCAGCAACCTTTTCCACAGGCCTGTTGCCTCAACGAGGAGAGCACAAAAAAGTGATTGAAAAGTCGGTTCATGTGCTTACAGCATTCTTGGAAAGAATCTGAGGAGGGAAAAGAACCCCAAACACCACCCCTCTCCCCAATTAAGAAGTTATGTTTGTAAAATGAAGTGTGCTTTATGCTTCTGCATGTTCAGTGTCAAAGCAGAGCTTGCCAAGAGGAGGTGCAGTCCTGTCATCACCCTGATTACCTGGTCCAAAGATTAGAAACAAAAAACCAAACAAAAACAACTCAACCAAAAAGTGGCCTCTCTTTTCCCCCCCCCGCCCTTTCCTCTGCTCATTCCTGCTTCGATTTGTTTTATCAGTTAAGACAGAATAAGCAACTCTCTTGAGCAATTCCAGCCCCTTTCAATGAGGAATAAAACCAAACCTATTTGCCTTCAGCATTACCACCTTCACAGACGTCCATAAGGACTTCACAAACCACTCGAGTGGGTGTACTTGAAATAGTTTCTGTTGCAATGATCCTAAAGAAAGAAAAGGACAATCCTGATGGATGAAGGGAAATGGTTAAGCAGAAGGGCTGCAGTCTGGCAAAGGGAGTTGCCTGCCTGGCCAAGACCCTCTCTTATGTTTCTTTCCCTTTTTTTTTTTTGTTATGCTTTGTCCCCGTAGAGAAGAATTGGGGAATAAAATTCCTAAACTTCCTGAGAAACTGTCAGTGAAGTTAATTCCTAGATTTAAGTAAGGGTTTGCTTGTGTGTAACTGTTCATGCTCAGAGGGCAACAGTAAAGTGAAATTTGTATGCATGGGTGTTTATGCATATATATATATATGTGTGTGATGATATGGGAAATGATTAGGAGCATTTGATGCTTTTTTTGCTGTTACTGTGTGGCTACTAATCTAAGAAAATATTATTTACTTCAGGTTTATCCTGATAAAGGCCCCTTGTGAGCATCCAGTGAGTGTGGGTGTGTTTGCAATCTGGGATAGGTGATCTGAAATGCCCAAAAAGCTTTGTTAGATGCACTGATTTTAAAAACGTGGGAAGGACTTCTTCCATTCCAGTGCAGTATCCCATGGTTTTCCAGGGTCTCCCACACTACTCTAGCTAACCACAAGCCTGCCCCAGGCCCTAAAACCATTGAGAGTAATTAAATACTTAGAGAGCTGGACTCCAGTGCTCTCAGGAGAGCAACAAGCCACTTTACAACCCACGTATATATTCCTGTGGAAAACAGGCTGTAGCTGCAGAGAACCTGCTGGCTCCCCTAAATGCTAATTAACCTTGCAGGGCTGCTGGAACACCTGGTTTTGAGCCCCAGCTTGGGAGATGGGGTGGGAGATGCCAAGCAGGCACTGGCACTGTCAGACCCCACTGATGCTTCTCCAGCAGCTCCGTGTGAGGAGGACCCGGAGGGGCAGGAGCCTCAAGGAGGAGCAGAAGGGTTGGGCTCCTGTTCTTTCCTGCTGCATGTGTGTGACATTGCTGTCAGTGGTGCACTGCAGCTGCTGCAGTCTTGCAGAGCCTGTGGTGGAACTGTGGCTCCGCAGCTCCCGAGGAAAGGTGTTCCCAGAACTGCTCCCTGAGGCAGGTACAGCGAAAAATATTGAGCAAAGATGTACGTCCAGCACTATTTAAAAATACAATTTTTTTCAGTACTAATTTCCCCTTATGATATGGTGGGTGTTTGCAAGTGTTTGGCTGTGATCTCTGCTCCCAAATGTAGGATTCCAGGAAACTAAACTAAATGGAAGTTTGGGGGCTGCAATAGATCCTCTACTGCTTCCAGCGTGTTGGCTCAAGATCAGATCATGCACAAGATGTTAAGCACATAATCTTTGCAGTGTTTTTTGTTCATAGGAAAAAGATAAGAGAGAAAAAAAAATGCTCCAAATGAAGTACAGAAATGAGAAGGAAAAAAATCTACTTTCTCTTCCTGAAGACATTCCAGTTCATCTATTTGTTTTCACACCAGTCAGGTGTTGCTGGTAAAATACTCTGCTCCACAGTAAAACTGTGATACAAAGAAATCCAGATCTGCAGAGGAGGAATACCAGTCTTAAAGCAAAGGCTTTAAATAGATTGAGTTTCATGTGGCAAAATTGAGAAACCTTTTTTGGAAAGGCTTAGGTAATTTTCTGCTCAGATGGATGCTGTCTGAGCACATCTGCTTACTCAGAAATAAAATGTAAATAGAGAGACAAAAAAAGATATGTCTATACAGTTTGGGAAAAGGAAGGAGATGTTTTGGAGCCTACAGTGCCTTGCACACCATAAGCATATTTTTATATAGCAGGTTGTGGAGATGAAGTGAAATAAAACAGTCGTATGTAATAAAGATTTGGGGTCTGTTTCAGATCTTCGGCAACTACAAACTGACTATAGCTCCCAGGTATTCCCACTCATTTTCCAATAATATCTCCTTGAGATACATTTCCCACTGCCAGAATTTTATTAAGTTCTATGGGGGTGACAACCAGACTCTCTGAGACCAGCCATATAAAACCTTGTTGTGGGAGGCCATGGCCAGCAGCAACTCTGCTGCTGGTGTTAGAGGGCCAGTTTCAGTTTGATCGTGCTTCACGTGTTCCCTGGTGGTAGGAAGGCAGCAGAATGTTTCATCCTTCAGTGGGAACAATGTTTATGGGAAGATTTCTGAGTCTGGTTGTATCTGTCATAGGCTCAGTTCTGTTCTGGCTGGATTTGGCATCCAGTGCTTTGTGCTCACCTCTCTCTGTGTGTAGGGGCAGGTTTGTCAGCCCAGAAATGTGGGTTCATTGCAGACTTGAACCAGACCCACTGTGGCATAAATGTGGCCTCAGGTCATGGCTGTAATGCTCTATCTCTGATGGAGGTGCATAGAGCCATAGGTATGATTTTATGGACAAGAATTTGAAGTAGCTGTTACTGAGAAAAAGAGCTAAAAAGCATCAAGAACGTTTTGGGGTTATACAGGGACTAAAACCAGCTGAGATTATCACAGTGTGTTCCACTCTTAGGGAAGAGAAGGGCCCAGGTAGAAACCCACCAGCATGTGCTGCTGCCCTGGAAAAGATCATTAGTGTGCAGGGTATCAGTAAAAAAAGACTTGGCAAAACGAGGTCAGAACGTTTGTAATACCTGAAAAACAAGATCCCATCTCTGGTCTTGCACGCAAAAATAGACTAATTAGTCTTGAAGTCACAAAACCTGGCAGGGTGTTTTTACCGGAGATGTGCAAGAGATGAGTTGCATTGACGTGATTGCTGTGGGCCAAATTTGGAAGGTGAGGGGTAAAACCAGCCAATTTGGGAAGTAGGTGATGCTTCAGACTGAAAACAGGCTTTTACCTGATCCTTGCCTACAAATGAAAACAAAGCTCTGAGCTGTTTCTTGAGGACTGGTGCTTGTATGTGTGTATGTGCCCGTGCATCTTGCAGATTTAACCTGACTGGGCAGTAAAAACACTTATTACTCTGTTATGTGGGTATGTGACATTCCTGATTTCATTGCAAGCTGAACTGTTGTCAGAGCAGACATTCAGCAGTGGGTTGCACTTGGATTCCTTTGGTTGGAGTTGTGAGATGTTCTGTATACAAATGTTTTGTATAATCAATTGAAATTACTGAATAGAACCTGCACAGCTAAGCCATTTTCAGTTGTCTAGGGGTTTTTTTGCATCACTTATTTGAGATGCATGCGAAGCTCAGAGGTGCTGAGCTACTGTGAGAAGAGCTCTTTTTGAAGTGGCCACACAGATTTTTGGGACTAGAAGAAGAGGCTGGTTTATAACTGTGGGTTTGAACCTTGTAAATTCCCCTGATCTGCCACAGTCGTAGGCTGAATTTTAATATTTTCTCATTCTTTATGCCAGGCCCTGGTTCACACCTGAGTGCTCCGAGACTTGCTTAGAAAAGGACAAAATTTCAGACTGGTAACAAATTTCCAACTCTTAGATCATAACTTTAAACCCCCTGGAAAATCCGTTTAACCTTAAAAACAATTATGATGATGTAACCTTAAATTACATACATTATCGAGCAAATGGCAGGAAGCGAAAGCAAAGTCTATGATTTTGCAGTCCTGAAGTGGAAAATTCTTCAGCAGAACAGCACCCACGAAGGTCTGATCTGCTCTTTGTGCCTGGGAAAGTTGCTGGGTAGGATGTTCTTTCTGAAAACTTCAGGTTTCTGGAAAGCCTGAGGCAGACGGTGGAAGTCGTGTGCTCAGCACTGAAATACTTCTGTGGACTCCAAGATGTGGCCCCTAACTGGCCAAAACAAATCTCCATCTGTGTCACTGGGACTTTATGCTGAAAGTTCAAAAATAATGCCTATGTTTTAGTGGGATTGAATCTCAAATGTAGCAAATGACTTAAAAATAAGAGCAAGAAATGGTCTCTGGAAAGCGTTCAAACTCCTTTTAAAATAACCTCAGAAATAAAATGAGGGATTAAGAAAGTAAAACCCAACGACATAAAAACTCATGGCAGCAAAAAAAAAAAAAGCCTCCTTTTATTGCTCTGCTTTGAGGAATATCTGTGTTTCTTACATATTATCCTGCCTCAGGCAAGGCTGAACATTTCATGTAACGTGATGACCCTGGAAAACATGCTGCAATTCTGGGATAATTCCCGATGAGGGTTCATGAATGTATAAGTATCTTATAAGTAAATGAACCAGTTTTCCAAGCCACAAAGTGCTGCACTGCTCTTTGTTACTGCAAGGACCACTTAGTGCAAAGACTGTTTTGCTCCAGCATAATGAATGGGATCTCTGTTATTCAGAGGTAATAAGCAGGCAGAGGAAACCATGATAGGAGAGGAACTGATTTTCTTGTTTTGCTGGTTTTACAGGGTTTTTTTTGCTGGTTTGGAAGTTCTGTGCTGCCATCTATTAAACTTCTGCTGCTGTCACTTGGAGGAGGTCCTTTCCCTCCTCTGACTCTCTTTGAACAAGAGGAATATTATAGTTCCTTGCAACAGTGCCCCAGCAGCTCAGGGCACCTTATTGCAGTAAAAAGGACATGTTTAGAGGTATTATTTCATATGATGTAATGCTTTTGAAAGAGGGGGGAAGTTTAGGTGAATGTGTTAAAGGAGCTGCAGTTCCAGTGAAGATGAACAACTTGAAAAACCACAGGACAGAGAAAGAGGGATTTCTAACCTCCAGGGAAAAAAGGGATGATGGCACAGGCCCTGTTGTTTTTCCTTTATACTTGTGTTTCTATTGCAGATCAAGGTTTCACTTAGCAAAGGTGTTTTTCAGGCAAAATGAATATTGTCATTCAACCACTTCCAGATGCTTGTAACTTTGGCCTGGGGGTGAAACCTCAGATTGTTTCCTTAAGGGGTGACAAAGAAAATCTGACTGGGATCAAACAACAAAATGAGGTTCTTAATAGGAAGACATAAGGAGTGTTAGTCTGGTGTGGAAATTCTGTAGGTACCTTTCCAAAACTGACTTAGGCTGACATGTTAGAGTGTCCTGGCAATTAAATATTGGCACTATTTTGGTAATTAACTCATGGACACAATGTCTTTTATGTCTTTTTTCACTAAGCATGTATTTCAGGGCTGCTGGGACTACAACAAAAGTTGTTTCAGTGGTGCAGCCAGTTCCCTGCTAACCTGTGTTGCTCATTTTAAAGTAAAATTACCCTTTTCTCACAGAGTCTAAATAGTTTTTTAAAGTGTCTTAATTCCAGTCAGTTCCTCTAGCCAGCTTTTATTCCAATTCAGATTTTGTATGTATACTTTTTCATAGCAAAAACATCCTGCATGTATTTATAGCAAGTATCTACTTGATGCAGTGGTCAGAGTGGTGTGATTGAATTATCACTATGGAGCTCTGTGAAGTGTGTTAAATTCTGATCTCCACAGGCTCTGCTTGCTGAAAGTCCTTCTTTTGTCTCATGACAGAGCTATATTCTGATTGCAGAATGTCAATCAGCCATACCTCCCTATTTCCCCTACTCCCTATGTGTGTCAGCCCACCTAGGAGCTCTCTGTTAATTTATCCAGTTGTCATTGGGCTGATTTTGTTACACTGCAGCCATTATTAGCCTGTCCATTTGCTTAATTGGTCCATTTCCTGTTTGTTATTCAGCCTGTGAATCACCATTTGAATCATTTTTAGCTAACTATTAATTGAACACCATTTGTAACATCATTTCATTGTCTATATTCTCACTTTTACATGATCAGTAGGAGCAAGGGGGTTTTATTAAGATGCATGTGAGAGTCCCTGGTTAGTTGGTTGTTGGAAAACGGGAAGACAGTGATGGCTTTGTCCAGTAATAACAGAATCAAAGAGTCCAAGATTGTTTTAACTGGCTGAACGTGAGGTTCAGGTTTCTGCTTCTGCATTTGGCTGAAGAAAACCATTGAGACAGAGGGGTGGCAAAGGTGTGTGATCTTACCAAGCTTGTTAGGCCTAGATGGGTCAGAAGTTATTTTAACCTGCCACTGTGCCTGCTGGGACAGTAAGATGACTAATGTTACAAATACTGGACCTGGCCCCCACTATTTTAGTCCTACTTTGTGCCTTCAGAATTGCAGGTAATAGTGAACCTGTTTAGGTTCAGCCAGATATTTGTCCCTCCCTAGGGCCCCATCCAACCTGGCCTTGAACACTTCCAGGCACGGAGCACCCACAATTTTTCTGGGCAACCTGTGCCAGCACCTCACAACCCTCACAGGGAAGAATTTTTTCCGTGGATCTAATCCAAACCTACTCTTTTTGAGTTTGAAGCCATTTCCCTCGTCCTGTGCTGTTAGAAGGGTTATGGTGGAAGAGGAAAATTGTGATGAACTTTGTGGGAAAAAATTAAAGCTACAGAGAACTCCAGGGCTGCACAGTGACTCAGAGAAGTTCCTCTAGATTTGCTCAACAACACATGAGGTTAGGCTGAGTTTACCTTTGTGAGGGCAGGGTTTGGCCAGCAGAGGATTGGTATATGAATGTCAACCCAAATTTCCAAGTCCTGTGCCTGGGAAGATCTGGGCTTCTGATTCAGATAGAATTTTGGGGTTGTAGTCATTAAAGCCAGATTTTGGAGGAGCATTTAGGTTCTCAGTCATGGCATGATTCCCAGAAATGATTGCCTCTGTGTTGGGGAAGCAGCCAGAGTTTGAGCACTGGGCATAAAGGGTGCTGGGCTCCTCCTCAGCCTGGGGAGGATCTTCTGGAGAGCTGGGCTGAAATGTTGTTTTAGGCTATAATAGAAACAGACTCTTCTAGAATAAGAGAGAGGCATGAAGATGCCTCAGTGATAACATCAGGCAGGGTGAGAATCTGTCCATTGCCTTGGTATTTATGTGTACCCAGCTTGGTTCTGGTGACAGTAAACATCCACAGGAAGACTCATCTGTGCCTGTGGTGCTGACACAATAGGCACCATCAAGGCTTAGTTGTCCTTGGCTGAAATATTTAAAAAGAAAACTTGCAGGTTTAGCCAAACACAGAATTATTCTTTTGGAAAGCAACAGAACTGCAGGGCTGCAAACCATCTAAATAATCCCCCAGCTGGCCAAGGAAGGATCACAACCACAAACAAAAGCAACTTTCAAATTAGAGTAACCCTACAAACTTACCCCCATTCCAAAAGAGTTGCTAATCACAGATGTGTGTTAGTCTTTGAAAAATACATTGGGAGGGAACAGATTTCTGAAGCTGCAGTAGTGTGGAGATAATTTTATTTATGCTTTCTCTGTGTTGGGTGCTGAGTGGTTCACTTTCCACTCTTAAATTCAAACAGGATGATGTTGCACCCCCCGGCAACAGGAGAATTGAGCCAGTTAAACATTGACTGGGAGGAGACGCGTGTCCCTGCTGAGCTGAACACCACCCAGACTGAATTTTGGGAGGTTCTTTAACCTTTGCTTCTGAGGTCATTGTGCTGACAGCGTTTAAACTCTTTCACCTAAACAGTGGGGTTAGATTTCGGAACATACCATCACGCTTGGTTACCTCCAGCTCTGTGAGGGCCCCTTCCTTCAAGTGCTTCCCCCGCTGCCACCTCCCATTAAATGGAATGTCCAGGTCAGTCTAGAATGCAAACAATGATGTCACTATTGTCAAAGAGATGAAAAGCTCTGTGGGAATCCAGGAGATGAACCCCAAATTAAGGATCTCTTGGTTAAATACAAGCATTAAGAGAAGCTTGCAAAAATCAAAATAGCGCTGTGTGCCAACGTGGCATCTGATGTCCGAGATAAAAGGGGAACTCATTTCAGAAGTGAGGCTGTTTCAGCAAGAGAAAGAAATCTTAGTATCTGTGTTGCATAAAAACACATGTTTCTGAAATGATTCTCTCCTGTGCAAAATGAACAGGATGTCTGGTTATGTTTTCAAAAGTTAAATTGAGTGACACTAAATCAGCGCTTTAAAAAGCAAAAGTAGTAAACCAAGAACATCTAATAAGGTAACAATGAAATATTTGGCAGGACTTCAGAGTATTGGAAACTCACACAACCAAAAGGAGCTGAAATATCTTATTGTGATGTATATGAGGCCTTAACTTCTCATTTATCTGTGCTATTTTTTACTGCACTTCACAGTATATATGTTGTGTTCCCACTGGTATGATTTCTATATGTTGGTGCCAAAACTCCAGATGTCTTCTAGGTAGGTCTCTGGAGACAATCTTATTGTGTTTCATTTCTCCTTATTTACAGTTCACTCGTCTTGAACTCCAGCCATTGGTAATAAAAAATCCATAGAGTCTGCAGCTGAGCCAAGTGGACACTATTGTCCTGTTTTTTCAAGTTGGGATGGGTTGATCCGATCCTTGAACAGAATCCAAACCACCAGAGTTTTCGAAAAGTTCGTCTCCCTTCTTTTTATTTTTTTTAACCCTTCACACACCAGGGAATAAAGAGACAACTACTTTGTCTTTTCTTTCCACCCTTCCACTCTCTCATAAAAGGTTCAACCGTGGCAGCATTTGCACAGTTTCTGTCACTTAAGTTCTTCTGCCAAGACTGGCTCCTGTCCATCAGAGATGTGGCATTGGCATGGCATTAGTCAAAGTTGTCCCAACCCCAGTGTGCCCAGTGCTCCAGGGCTCTCTGTATCCCTCCTCCAGGCCACTTTCATCATTGATTTGCCAACTTTCTCTGCTTTCCTCTGCAGTGAAAGCAAAAGCAATGTGGAGGCACAGTCTTGCCTCACCCCTGAGCCCCTTTGTGCTTCTTAACCTATAAAGCATAATTCCTTTCTGCCTTGCAGGTTCTGCAGTGTGTTCCAGCCAGATACTTACAAACCCAAGCTCCACTTTGCCTTCTGGCAGGTTGTTAAAGGCTTTTATTAATGAATTAAGATATAATGAAGCTTGCAGTCTCCTCCCTTTCTCAGTGTGCTGTCTGTTCAGATTGCAAACACCTTCAGGTTCTCTGGTACATCAGAGAGATTGTGGTGCCCAACCTGCACTGAAATCAGTCTGTGGTTACTGGGGAACTCAGGTCTCTACATGCTGACAAAACCCCTGCTTAATGACATAGAAATAATTAGCCACTTTGCTGCAGTGGGACTTCAGTTAATTTTCAAGTGCTGAAAACTTTCATTTCGGAGTTGCCGCAATCAGCGCTACGTTTTATAAGCGATCACAGGCACGTTTTATTAATCAAACAGATTTTAATGTGAATATACCTGCCTACCGTATGTGTATAAACATAAATCATTCCACAGCATAATCCAGTCGTGCTTCCTTAGTGGTTCTGGGCTTGACTGGTCCTTCAGGGTGAACCAGCGCTGCTCAGAGAACTCCGAACAGGGAGCAGGAGCTGCTCAGACCCTCAGGAGTGCTGCTTTCTTATCTTTTCATGTCAGGTAGAAGGATGAATGAAAGGAGTTGTTGGAGCTCTAAAAAGGTGTTTTATTTCTCCCCATGTGCCCAGGTGAATCTGACTGGCTCTGAGTCCAGTCTCTTCCCTGGCCTGTGTTTTTTGTGCTGACTTTCAGGGACTGTGCAGTGCTTGAGGACTAGAGCTGCAATGCAGCTAACCAGTAACTCCTGCTCCCTGCAAGGCTGGAGGGAATTCTTTCCTGCTCTAGTAAGCAGCTAGAGTGCTAAGTGCCAGCCTACCAGATTTTTGAGCAATTATTCTTTTTCTTTGGTGTTTTTTTTTTTTATTACTCCATATTACAGCTAAAATACACTCGGGCAAGGCAGATAATATGCTTTGTGCTATTTTTACATATTTATTCTTTAACCAGTGTATGTTATGCTGTGAAGTTTATAATTTTTGTGTCAGTAAATGTGACTGTGTTGGTCAGCATCCTGATCACCTGTTAGTAAATCTTTCAAAAGGAAACAATTTCAAATGGACCCAACCCAAAATGCCAGACAGGGACACTCTCACAGTGGACCTAGGAACAACACTTCACAATTTCCAGGTTCCAAACTCAAGTTAACAAATTGCACCACAAAGGAAGGTACTGCTGTCGTTAGTTTTAGTTTCAGATGGGGGAACACAGGTTCCTAAAGATGAAGTTATTTTCCTAGTTGGCCTTCAGTCACTGTACTGTTTGATTTTCAGTCATGTATCCTGGGTAGTGGCATTAAAACCTTGGATGCAACGTGTAGCAAAATGCCATGCCTCAAGCTCATGTCTAGAAATATTTAATGAGCAAACAGTTCATTCAAATTGCATAGAAGTAAATCACCTGTTGAGCATCAAAGCACAGTATCTTGCCAAGGTACTGGTATTATACAAAACCTAAACCTCTAGAAAACTATCTTTATACTGGGGAGAAATTAATACAAGGCAGGCATCAAGAACCAGGAATGACCAGCTGCTGTTTACTTGTATTTTTCTTCTCATTTGGAAGCAAGTGTTGTGTCTGTAGTTTACAGCTTTATTTGTGAACAGTGATGCTTCAGCCTGGGTTGAAGCCACATGGGTCACAGATTCCTCATCTGAAACCCTGTGGTTCTTCTATCATGATGTCCTTTGGGTGCATCACATAAAGGTCACCATTCTGGTTGCTTTTTCCCTTCTCTCTCTTCATTTTCCAGCTCATTCTCTCTCTACTTGTACACTACTGAGGACCAGATAAAGAAAGAAAAACATTTTTAATTCTTCAATGTAAAGCTGGGGGCACATAGGGCACTCAACATTTATACAGTCCTTAAAATGTCAATGTTTACCAAGCAATTCTATGTATTGGCTTCTCAGAAGGTGTAAATAGCCCTCTGAATTCAACTGAAAGGCTCTAAGGCTTTCAGTGATTTCAGTCTATTTTTGATTGTGCCGTTATTTTCCTGCAGTGGGAAGGGAAAAACAAATCACTGTGGTATCTAAAATGCTGTGTGTATCTTTTTGCAAATGCAGTAATCTCACAGTAGCTTGTTTTTTTCCAGTGTGATGCTGCCTCAGTCAATTCTTTGTGCCAGAGAGGAAAAGCTGATACATTCCCAAATTCCAATTGTCAGTATAATAACCTGCTCCCTCTGCCTTCCCTGCTGTCTGTCCCCAGAAAATGCAAGAGTTTGAGAAGGTTTTTTAAAAAACATTCCTTAGAATGAAAAGAATGACTGTCAATGAGGGAGCAGGAAAAAACCCCACCATATAGATTTCTCTCATCATAATTCTCAACAGTACTTGACTTTTTAGTATGAAATACTTGTAATAAATTGTGTAAAATCAATCTTGTGAAGTAATAACATTGCAGGAGATGGAAATATTTTAAGCAATTTGAAAGGCAGTCTTGAAGATCCTTGCCTGGACACAAAAAAGAGAGATAACTCTTGAGAGTCATTCCAGAAAAAAGCAAAGAGACCAAACTAATTGAATAAGTTAGGAGTGTTCAATTATTAATTCATTTCTGAGTCAGCTTTGAACTACTTATGAGCAATTAATTGATACAGATATTTTATAAAATGCACAAGTAATTTCAGTAAATACTTTTGAATTTCTTTTTTACTGGCTGTTAGATGATGGGCACATGGAAATGTATGGTCAGATTAACAGCATTCCTTGGAGAAGGGGGATCCAGCTGGTACTCTGGGAAAGGAACAAAACTGGAGAGCGCTTTGCTGGTGACTAAAGAGGATAAACAACCTCCTTCAGCACTCAAGAAATTGTGTCTTCTCATGTGTTTTGGTTGTGACCATCCAGCAAAGATTGTTCTGACCTGTTCTATCCTTTCTGGCTCCAAAAAGCAGGGAGGGCCTATGGAGCTGCTGTAGTGAGACACAAACAGGAAGGGAAAGAGTTCAAGAGCAGTAAGTTTTTTGCAGCCTGATCTTCCAGGCTGGAAATCTCCTGCTCTGACTGTCAAGGTCTGTTCAGATCTCTCAAATTTACAGGGAAGTGCAATCTGTAGTTTAAACTATTGGCCCACTGAGTTTGAAGTTACCTTTGTGCTCTGGAATACTTAAAATCAGAAAACCAAATATCTCAGAGTAGTTTTGCTCTTGCTCCTAGTCAGATATAAGTATGGTTTGAATGCAGTGACTTTTTATTATTTCAAATTGAAAAAGAGTAGACTTAGATTGGATATCAGGAAGAAATTCTTCCCTGTGAGGGTGGGGAGGCCCTGGCACAGGTTACCCAGAGAAGCTGTGGCTGCCCCATCCCTGGAAGTGTCCAAGGCCAGGTTGGATGGGGCTCTGAGCAACCTGGGATAGTGGGAGGTGTCCCTGCCCATGGCAGGGGTTTGGAACGAGCTGATCTCTAAGATCCCTTCCAACACAGACCATTCTATGATTCTATTTGTGCGTCCACCTAAGTCCTGCCAATCTGAGTATTGAAAATGGCACTTTCACATCCTGAAAGTAGCGTTTTCAGTCTGAATTTCAGAATTAGAAGTTTTGGATCTATAACTATTGCTTTCATTTCTGAATGCCTGTGGAATAACTAAAAGCAAAACAGGTTGGGCAGTGCATGGTCATAGTAAGGAATTCTAAAACGCAGAAGTTGAAAAAAGATTGTTAGTAGTAGAAAAGGCTCATGAAGCCAGGTGTGCAGCTGAGCAATGTTGTTAATGATCCTCCTGGTACATCATTGTCTCCCCCAGCATGTCATAATGCATTCAGCCCAGAGCTGGCTCTCTGTGCTGCCTGAAATTGAACTGGAAGAAAAGTGAATCAAATCTTACAGCTTTTTTTCCCCCAAGAGATGCTTACAGGACTGCATGTCCCAGTTCATCACCCTCCCAGAGCGTGTTTGCAGTTGATCGTGACTCAGAGCGGGTCTGCCTTGCATTAATTTTGCTGGCTGCAGTCCTCACAGACATCTCCTGGGCTGTCTTTTGTTCACAGAGGGCTCAGGTAGTGCTACAGGAGTAGCCATAGCAACGTGGTGCTCAACAGGACCTGCACATCCAGGTCCACATCCACATTTACCCAGAGAGCCAGATAAAAACTGCACGGCAAACACGCTCTCGAAACTGCCACTACTTCCATTCATACACTGGATCCTGAAGATACTCCTACAGCACTTCCCTGATGAGAAAAGCCATTGGAATTGGTAAGGAACCCCCCCCCCCCAAGTTGGTTTGTTAAGGTGTTATTTCAGTCCCAAATACCTTTTCCCACTCAAGCCTGCCTCTCCCTTGTGTTTAAGTCCTCAGCTTCGCAAAACATCTGAGTTGGAAGCATCTCACAGGTCTAAATGATGGCAGTCTGGAAATGGGACGAGGCATGCCCAAAATACTGGAGTGCTACAGGCTCTCAGAAGATTCCAGCACCACTGGCAAGCTTTAAACATCCGTGATTTCCAACCAAAATCCTGCCCCAGGAGCCTAAGGCTTCAGCAGCCGTAAGCAGGGCTCATCACCAGTGGGTGCTGGGGCTCTCATCCTTCTCCTCCAGCTGGGTCCTGGGGCAAAGCCCCTGCCTGAGTGTGGGACGTGTGTTAGCTGAGATGAGATGTCACTGAGGGTTGTCAGCTGGGGTTTAATTATCTCTTAATGATGAGAATTCAAATTAATATATTGCTTTTGATCTCCTGTTGGATTCATGCTGCTGGTTTGTCCGTGCAATTTCTAATAGCACCTTTACAGGTGCTATTATTGCCAAGTTATAATTAAGAAGACAAGAATAGCTCTTTTCTCCCAGTGCTTGTTATCACAGAAGATGCTGAAACTTCTACTTCTGAAAACTTGCTCTATCAAATAACTATTTCTTGGTAGCAAGACCACATATGCCCTCTGCTGTCCCTTCAAATTGTGTGAAGACCTATTATCAGAACAGTTATTGTTACTGATATTAATTTAATGGCTATGAAAACCAAGAAAAGAAGAAATATTCTGCACCAAAATATCACTCATTTTTAGAAGTCAGTTTGAACCAAACATTAGTTTTGTGCCTGAAGCTCGATTGCTGGATGTCAGGGAGTGCCACTGAAATCTCACTGCTATAAATTTGAACAGGTGAGTCAGAATGAAGACACCTTGCCAATGTTTCCCAAAAGGATTGGGCTCTTCTCCCAGGCAACAAGTAATAGGACAAGAGGAAATGGTCTCACAGTGAGCCAGGGGAGGGTCAGGTTGGACATCAGGAAGAATTTCTTTACTGAAAAGGTTTTCAGGCACTGGAAGGGGCTGCCCAGGGAGGTGGTGGAATCCCCATCCCTGGAGATGCCCAAGGAATGCCTGGACATGGCTCTCAGCACTCTGGGCTGAGGGACAAGATAGGGATCAGGCACAGGTTGGACTTGATGGTATTGGAGATCTTTTCCATCCTAAATGATTCTGTGATTCAGACTGGTAGCCCCACCAAGGTCTGTCTTTGCCCTAATATAAGAATCAACAAAAAGCATATTTTTTTCTAATGTAACTCAAGCCCCTGCAGAATTACCATCACATTTCATGGAAGAGGTATGGAAAAGAAGGATCCTTGCTGTGAATGTGGAGTCCCATTTGTCAGGGAGTACAGAAGCCTCTTTACAGCCGATGGAGCCTCTGGGCTTACACCAAGTGCAGGACAGTACAAGGCAATCTCTTGGAAAAGCTCTGCAGAAACACTGCTTTCCACGTTCTGAGTTTTCATGCTTTCAAAGCACATAGTCTGTACTTCACAGCTCTGGAGAGTCATCTGGAATAAGATCGTATCTGTGAAACTCTGTGCCTCTAAAAATAGATCTATAGCAAAACCATAGACAAATCTCTAAACGTGGAAGACAATACACTTTTTCAGTGAGCAAATTGCTTGCTGTTTCTACATGCTGAATTTCCTTGATTTGTCAGAGGTGGTTAGTCTTAAGAAACTAATTTCTTGGTAGCAAGCAAACCTTTAACAATGTGGGGTTGTTATATGGTGCTTAATTTGCTCTTGCAGCACATAATGGAAACAAAGTGTTGACTAGAATGCACTTTTCCAACTTATTTCCCATCTTCTGGCAACACATAGTTTTCTTGGCAAAGATAAGTTTCTGAACACTATTCAACTTGCTCTCCACTGTTTGTGCAAATTGTACACAGAGTGTTATTTCAGTGTTTAATGACAGCACAGTGACTACCTGACACCCTGCTTTTAAATTATAGCCTAATCCAGATCTCATTGGCTCCTAATAACTCTCATTTTGGACAGCAAGTGAAGAGCACAGGGACATGGTGGAGTTCTAACACAACCTAATTTTGGTGACTGGGAGAGGTGATTCAAGAGGCAAACACTTTTCTGTGGATGGATGCTGGTCTGGCATGGGGACAGCACAGAATTGGGTTGATAAGGTGTTATTTGAGCTGCTGTGATTACTTGTATGGATCAGACTGCACTGTCTGCCCAAACTCTTGGATAGACACTAAATTAATTGACATGTCTGTTCTCCCAGCTAGTGTGGGATTGTTTGACCACATGTGGTGCCTTCATGCAGATTATTCCACTAATGCTCTAATTCAAGTGCCTCCTGAGATAATGTTTTCAGTGCCTGTGGTGGAAATATACGTTGAAGGCTCGGCCAAAATTATCCATCAGGGTGCAATTAGCTGTGAGCAGAGCACTGAAACCTGGAATATTTTTGACTATGAGGTCAATTAGTGTGATTGGAAGGCAAAGGAAGCAGCCAGGCATAGTGTGGTCAGAGGGAGCAATCAAGTGAATTGAGCAGTCAGCTGATTAGGAAACAACTAGTGAGAGGGAGATGAATTTTCACCCTGGAAGTGGTGAATGTAGATCTGTCTGGAGCATTCAACCAAACTGAACACTCAATCAGCATTTGATTAACCTGAGCTGCTCCTCTAGGTGAAGTCATATATGCAGGATTTGAATATATCTATATATATGATAGTCTCATCATGTGTGACACTCACAAAGCTGTCTTGCATGTCATAAAGCATTAGCAAAATCAGTAAAAACTAACTCAAAGATTTTAAGTAAAAGTGAGATAACTGTCTGTCCAAGTGATATATTTTAGGATCAAACCAATGACTCTTATCTTACAGCTCATCTGTCCTTAGATAACATTTCCTTTTCAAATACAAATATCAGAAATTTTTCTCTTGTCTAGCAATAAGTCTTAAAGCAGAGTAAGACTAGGCTTTGAGGTTAATTAAAGTTCACCACAAATTAACTTTTTACTATGAGACCTATGCCTTTGTAATTAACACTGGGAGCTCAGGGTTAATTATTATTGTCCCCTTTGTTAGTTTGGAATATAGAATGGAGAAATCAAAAGCTTCAAGTTTGATTTGAGGGCACCTTTCAGTAACAGGAAAACTTCCTCGACCTGTGAATATCTCTGTGGAGTATCCAGCCTAGGTCTGGAGGAGGATGGGAAGGATAGGTGGGCTTAAGGATTTCTTCCCTGCTGTTGGTGACAGGCCTGCCCTGGAGCTTGGGGACAGTCCTTGCAGGGTGGTGGCACTGGGGTGATGTGGCAGCCAAAGGTCACTTCCCCCTGTGTAGGAATGGTTGGTTTGGTGCCTTCAGCATTTTCCTGGCTGTTGTGTGTGAGTGGGGTGGCTCAGGGAGCTGCAGCTTTGGCTCAGCAGTGATGTAGGCACAGGCTGAACTGGAATTCGCTGAGTGACATCAGTCTGGAGTCATTTCCGTGTTCTGGCTCTTGTCTTTGCCCAGGTGACAGGAATATCAATTTTTCCTGAACCGAGAGTTTCCTCCCACCCCTCAAGGTCTGGTGGTGGAAGCTGGTGGGGCACCCACGTTCCCACTTCTGCCATTGTTCCCCCAAAACGTGCGGCAGCCACACAGACGGAGCAGGACACGCTCTTCCAATGAAATTCCCTCACTTCCTCTGCACAGCACTTTTCAACCCAAACGGAAACGTGCCTCACGGGTCAGACACTAATGAGTAAGCACGTGAGAGGAGAAGCCTGGCAGACAGGCTGGAAGCTCCTCCAGATCCCTGCAGCAGAGACAGCTGTCAACAGGCCTGGCTTGTCCGAGCCAGCTCCGGCCCCGAGCTGCTCCTCCCACAGGGACACGAGCTTGGCCGGGAAGCAGCAGCGTCCGGCTGGGCCTTCCCAGACGTGCTGTCATTAGTTTGTAGAAGGAGCACCAGGGAAACCTCTGGGGAAGGAAAAGCCAGAGCTGTGCACTCAGGTTGGCTCTCCTACAAGCCACCACTTGATTTGGTTTATCTCTGGTGCTCGGAAATGTACGGACAAGAGCGTGCATTTCTTTTGTTGGAATGAGGTCATGAATGGCACTGTGCCAACTGGAGCAAAGGCAATGCTTTCTTTACATTAGCTGGCTAGATCATCTTTCCTCGAAGCGGAAATCGTGACTCCTTACATTTATTGTCCCTGTTTAAATGTGAAGAGTCATAGAATCATAGAATCAGCCAGGTTGGAAAGGACCTCTGAGATCATCAAGTCCAACCCTTGATCCACTACCACTGCAGTTACCAGACCATGGCACTGATGCCACATCCAGTCTCACCCTAAACACCTCCAGGGATGGTGAATCCACCACTTCCCTGGGCAACCCATTTCAATGTCTGATCACTCTCTCTGTAAAGAATTTCTTCCTAATATCTAACTTAAACCTCCCCTGGCAGGGCTTGAGACCACGCCCTCTTATCTTACTGACAGTTGCCTGTGAGAAGAGACCAACCCCCACCTGGCTACAATCTCCTGTCAGGGAGTTGTAGAGAGTGATGAGGTCTCCCCTGAGCCTCCTCTTCTCCAGGCTCAACAACCCCAGCTCCCTCAACCTCTCCTCACAGCACTTGT
>VYXB01003477.1:0-32823 GCA_013397135.1 Pachyramphus minor | reverse complement strand
CTGGACTTCCTTTGGGGTTGAAAGGGTGCGACTCCACCAGTCCATTTCCCTCTCACTTTCCCTAATGCTTCTTAGCCTCTCTGCCTCTTCCTTGAGATCTGCCACCAGGCACAGCAAATCATTCACCTGCTCACATCGTACACAGATGCCACTCACACCATCCTCAGGTACTAATGCCAGGCTCAAATGTTCTGTGCAACCAGTGACCTGAACAGCTGCATTTATTTTTTTACTTTATTTTCTTTTAATTAAAAAAAAAAAAACCAACTAAACACTTTAATGGCATCATTTTACACTACTACATTTTTTTCCTTCCAGAGGGGAAGCTGACATATAACTAAGGGAAACAGACACAACTAAGACTCTGAAAATTGATTTCCTGCTGTTCTTCTAGTACTAGATAAGACATCCTGGCCGAAGGACCTGATTGAAGGCAGAGAACTAGACCTGTTTGGTGTCACACTGCAGTATGTCACCCACCACCGAATTGGTGTGGTCTCACAAAGAAGAATGCACCCACTGAAGGCCCAGAACCAATTCTGTCCATCAGCACACCAGAGGATATGTCTCAAGACCCAGTACCAGTGCTGCTTCTGTGTGGTATCATGTTGGAGGATATATTTTTTGCATATGCAACAAAGGTTCTGCTCCGCCTTGCACCAGGGAATGTGTCCAGTGAAGAGCCAGTACCGGCTCTGTCCAGTATCCCACTGGATATGGACACTGGACATGTGGATTGGAGACCAAGTTCTGTTTCTGTCCAGTATCCCACCATCAGACATCGAAGAAGGGTTTGTTTAGTGTTTGGGATGTGTCTTTTAGCTCAGACTAGTTCTGTTTATAAATGTATCGCGGCACTGTCAGATTTTATGTTGCAACATTTCCTCAACCCAGATGAAAGTTACATTATTTTAGCATTGAGATGGTTGTTCTTTTTTTCCAAAATATTTATATTGCTAAGCTGTGCTCCCAAATCTAGTGTACTGTGGCAGTCACAAGCTCACTTCTCACATGTACTGATTTGGCAGTGATCAAACCACACAGATGTCTTCAGACCTACTCATTTATTCTGGAGGAGGACGAAATCTCCAGGGGCTACACAGACAAGCTCTGATTTAAGATTTGTTTTCTACAAATGTTTCAACTGCTGTGTACTGTGTGTGCATAATTTATATGGCATCTCCTAATCTCTGAAACCATAGTTTATATTACTGATTGCACAAATCATCTGGGATGCCACTGTAATCAAATTCTGGGCATTTTTGTCACAGCAGAAGAAAAACTATGGCACTGGAAGTGTGATGCTCAGAAATGGGGCACTGACCTCTCAACTTGAGCTAAGAAGTAGCTGAATTCATTTGCAGATTACAGGGATATTTCTTTCTGCACACAGACTGATGAAGGTCAAAACACTCAGTGAGCAAGTTGTTCCTGCATGTCAAATGATGCTCTGGGGTGTAATGGTGCTTGTGGCTTCCAGAATCCTGTTCGTGGCAAAGCTCTGTGGGGTATTTTTAGATGAGAGCGTTGTATTGGTGGGATTTGGGTTGCTGCTTTTCTGCTTTGTCTTTAAAGTGCACACCACTATCTGGTTATTTAAGGAGCTTCTTTTCTATGTGTATGTACATATGAGAGAAATTCCAACCCCATGCAATCAAGTTACATCCAAAATGTTGTCTCTGTTTATCTTCTTTGCACTATTTAACACTATTGATTATAAGTGATTTTGCTATTACTTAAATGACAAATACAGACAGACAGTGGCCTGAGAAACCAATGGCAAATGGCTGAATTTTAAATTTAATGAATGTCAGGCCACATTTGACAGATTGTAATTCACAGGGACTGAATTCCTGGTTGGATCAATATTATAGGTAGCCAAACTTATAAACCATTTGAAGTTCCTTTGACACAGTGATCAAAATATGAAATATTTGGTTTTCATATCCAAAGTCCATGTTAGTTTAGATGGTGTGGTGATGGCTCCAAAACCATTTTCCCTTTGATTTCAGATGATCCCACGATTAGGAGGTGTAAGGTCTTCTTGCCAAGAAAGAAGGCCTGAAGGAGGTTCAGGAGAATTCCTTCTTCCTGGGAAGTGAAATCAGGTCACCCAGAGATGTGCCTGGAGGAGGAACAGGTGGGAGAGTTATCTGAACAAATCACTCACTGTTTACCTTAGATCCTGTTTTGCTGTGCATCCTTTTTAAAACTGTATTTGGGTAGTGGTATGTTAGATTTTTTGAGTTTTAGAGTAGGCACAGGAAGGTCTGTGCTGCCACCCTTACAACTAAATATTCCTTTACCTGAGGAAAAAATAACATCAGGCAGTCACTGTAGGCGTATGACATAAAATATTTTGGTTGNCACTCTTACTCTTTGCCATGCTCTGTTTCCCTTTTCCACTCAGTTAAACATTTTCCCCTTCTGGGACCTTTGTTAATACCTGTTTCCTATGGGGGAAGCAGTTTTGTAAATCCCAGAAAGGGCCCAGCCAGCTCCCTTAGCTTTTTCCTTGTCCTCTTCCAAGCCAAATTCCAGCCCCCTGTATGCTGAATTACAGGACATCCTTTGTTTGGGAGGCACAGAGACTTGCCCAAGACAAAGGAGCCTGTGTAGACCTGCCAACCCAATCTCATCCCATCTGTCTCTGAGCTACTCCTGACTGAACTTTTGGAGCTGTTTACCCTCTCCAAGTAGACTCTGAGAGTAGGAACCATCACCTGGCACTTCTGAAACTCATCCCCAGCCTCCAAACCCAGGTCTGTGTCACCTTATTTTGTTCCCTGCACACACAACATTAAAGGCAATTGCCTCCACCTCTGAGAGCAAAGCAAGAAGCCACAACCACCTGCTGGAAGGACTGTGCCTGGAAAAGGCAGAGGAAGAACCGTCTGACCTCTTCTGATTAGAAGGCCTAAAGGAGCAAAGAGCAGATTTTCAAATATAATACCTGCTTCATGCAGGCCTCCCTGCCACAAACAGTATGTTTTACACCAGCATAGCTTGTTGATTTAGTGCAGGAGGGAATGGCTTGATGTGTCTTGCTGACCACTCATTTGCTCACAGACATATATCTATGTAGGTATCTGTATGTGTACTTGTATATAATGAACAAAATAAAATAGACAATAAAATTTAATGTAGCATAGCATAACATAATAACATAATTTATGTATTACATAAAGCAAACCATACAGCTTCTTTTTCTCCCTACTGCAGCCGTTTGCCAGTTGGTAAACTAAAGAGCTTCCTGGCCCTTTTCATTAACACAGGCTCATCTTTTGGCTTTCTGACTGGAAACTGCAGAGATTCATGTGAAAAACAAATTTCAGTCGTTTTTGGCTGGGCCGTGTCATTACCTGCCCCTTCCAGGGGAGACTGTGATCCACCTCTCTGTTTAATCACAACACATAGTGCAGGCATTGAGCTTTCAACTCCCAGTGATGGCAGGGTGGAGTGGACACCTAAACATCCTCTTGTTCTCTGCAGCGTGAAGAACACAACAAATCTATCTGTATTTTGGATTTGGTAATGTAGGTTCTAATGCAGTGCTTGTGGGTGGCATCCACTGCACAAGCAGTGGTTTTGCTGCTTTTACTAGAATCAGGTTGCCAGTCTCTGTGAATGTTCTCCATTTTCTGTGCTCTGGGCTCAGCTGTGCTCTCACTAACACCTGTACAAACCCACAAGTAATTTCACTGAAGTTATTGGAATCACTGTGCACTTGTACCCCCGTAGCTGGAGGTAATTAAATTAATTTTTAAATTCTTTAATGTACAGCAAACACTCAGCCCACACAGACAGAGACATAGGTACATACATGCAGGTGGAGTTCATAAAATAAACAGCCTGGCCAAGTGTATCCACCCAGATGAAAGCCAGACGTTTGGGAAGGAAACTCTTTTCCTGCCAATGTGGCCCAAAAGCAGCCAGCTTTTATATGGTCAGCCTCAGCTGTGTGGCCATGACCAAAAATAGTGGTCTTGGGAATATTTACAAGGATGAATGCACACAGGCTTTTTCTTCCTGTGAGGTTTTCAGCAGATGCTGCCAGGCTTTGAGTTTTCTAATTAGAAAATGTCCTACACATGTCGGTATCATATGAACTGTGTCACATTTTCCTGCTGTCCTGTTTCTCAGTGTGGATCACAGGGAAGTCCTGGGAGTGCTGGTTGCTCTGTATGTCCAGGGGGTGCCTCTGCATTTACAGGCACGTTGTGTGGGATCACATACATTCCTTTATAAAGTACCTAAATTAACTTATTTGTCTCAGAGAGATAAATAATACCCTCACCTTTTCAATAGCTAGAACATTTTTCATGGATAGAACAGTAACTCTTGCCTGGACAGCTTTCTACCCCCACAAGACATGCAGCTCCAACTATTTTAAGGTCTTAGAAGAGCCTCCACATCCTGTCCCAAGAAGCAAGGCTGGGTGAGTGACACCACCAAGTTTCATCTCCTCCCTTCCCTGAACCTCTCTTGCTGTCCTGACTCTGCAGCAGCAACTCTCAGTGTCCCAATAAGGAATTCTGCAAGGTCCCCTGAACAACATAAAATGGATCACATAATTATTTACCCTCAGGACAAGGGCAAAAAGTTTCTTCTGCAGAACTTAATATGAAGAACTCAGCAATTCCTGTAAGACTGTGGGGGAGGATGTTTGCAAACCCTGTTGCCCTGTGGGGTAGCTGTGCTGGCAAGTTATCAGAAACCTCTTGAATCCCTGCCTGGTCATCCTTCTAAAGGAACAGTCCATACAGCTGGCACCTAGAAGAATGCCTAGGTTTGGGGTTTTTTTTTCAAAAAAAAGTGCAAGCAAACATAAATCCTTCTGTGCTCCAGCTCTGCTCCAAAATGTGCATATCTCTGTTATGATAAGCGAGCACATTAGTGAGGACATGGTACTGTGCTCACTTGGCAAGGTGGCTTCCAGATGGGAACTGGCTTAGGTTCATCTGGTCCAGAGAACAGGCTCTACAGGGAACAGGCTTGATTTTAGTCTATGGTGACATGCAGAAGAGAGTTAGAGTTACAGATTCCAGCCAAAAGCCACCACAGCCTGTCAGCTTAGGCAGCCTGCAGGATCTTATCACGGATATGGACCTTCTCAGGTAGCAGGATGTGACAAATAGCACAGTGTGCAGAGACATCAGATGGTACCAGCATATTGTTCAGAGCTGGGGGTAGCTTTGGTGGCTCTGTTGTGACTCAATGTCATTTGGCTGGGGCTGTGTCCGCTTTAAAATGAGGAACAGGTTGCGATATTATTCTCCAGGTTAACAGTGATGTGACTTGTCCCCATATAAGATCCTGCTTTCACTTATTTATTTGGTAGACAAAGAGACCAGTGTATGCTTTGGCCTGGTTTTAAAGTTTCCTGGGTGGACTATTGAAGGGTCATTTTTTCACATATCACAGACATCCTTCCAACAGTCTTCTGGGCTATTGGTCACAGGCTCCCTCACTCCAAGCTCCACAGCACATGGATCAGTGCATTCTTTGGGCATGTCCTTTGTGGGATTATCTCATCCTGCCTCTGTCATGGGAACCATGAGATGTCCAGTCTGCCCCAATCTCAGCCTAACTCAGGCTTTGCAAAGGACAGGCACAGTTAAGCCTCAGGAGACTCGACAGCTCTGCATTTAGGACAGGAAAACACAGCCCTTTATTTGTCCATAAGCACACAGCATGACAACATAACCCTGTAGCCTGAGAGGAGGATTTGGTTCTATTTCAGCTGTTGGAATGGAGCAGCCCACATCCCATTTGACATCCTCTGGTTGGAACTGATCTCTAAACATGACAGTGGCAGGTGAGGCCTTGTGATAGCAAACATGCCTGTGTCCCCTGGACTAAGGGTTGTTATTCCTTGTGTTTCACAATGAGGACTCCATATGTAAAAAGAACCTTTTATTTTCCTGCCTTGTAGTATAGTTAGCTTAGCTTTCCCATGCAGGAAGATCTGCAACTGTGCTCCAAGCAGTGCATAGACCCACAGAGGTTTGTGGGAAGATGTGTGTACCTGTTCTGAGGGCCATGACTGGCACAGAATAAGCTGCTGAAGAGTGACTATCCATTTGAGGATCTGGGAGAAACAAAAAAAACCCCAATCAGGTGTTTTATTCTTGTGGTGCCTAGCTACTGGGCTGTGTGCACATACACCCATTTTCCTAACCTTAATAACTCCGGAATACATGGAGCTGTTTTTCCCATCCCAGGTTGTCATGGGATAATGTCCTCAGGGATGAGGTCCTATAGATTTTCTGAAAATTGGCAGTCAAGTATGAAAGATACTGTTAGTGCTCCTCTTGAAGCAAAGGTTGATATGTCCTTCCCTCCTTTCCATTTATTATCTATCAGAGAACCCACATGATGCCAGGGCAGGGGGGTGGGGAAGCAGAATGAAGGGGGAAAAGTCATTAGAAACCAGGCTTCATTAATTCAGCTGCCCTGGGAACAGCGTGTTTGAAAAGGTCGGGGTGTTTCTTTTGACGTAAACAAAATGCTTGGACATTCTTCAGTTCAAATGTTTCATTCCTGCCTACTGAACCAAATCAAAACACTGGGCTTTGGTGCAGCGCTGTAATGAAGGGCTTGGGAGGGAGCAGCTGCAGCTTATTCCAGCAGGACTTGTCTGACCCAGGGTTAGGAGAGGTGGATGTTCCTTTGCCAAAATTGCAGTGCTAATCATCTCCAAAGTACTGATGAATTAAGATGGATTTCACCCCAAGTATTAGAAACCAATCAAAGACCCCAACCTGTCTGCTGTCCAAAAGGAATGTATGTCCTCCTGCCACAATCAGTTGTCTGAAGGGAAAAAGAAGTTGTTGAAAGTCACAGAATGGTTTGGATTGGGCCTCAAAACCCATCTCATTCCAACCCCCTGCCATGGGCAGGGACACCTTCCACTATCCCAGGTTGCTCAGAGCCCCATCCAGCCTGGCCTTGGACACTTCCAGGGATGGGGCATGAATGACCTGGTCTTCTGAGCGTATGTGTGCTCACACTTGTCTGTCTGTCCTCCCAGTGGTGTCTTTAGTTACTGATCTACTTCAAACAAATTTGGACATGTTTGTACCTACGATATGGGGTTGCAGCAGGGCTCTGCTCTTCCACCCTTTGGAGTGTGAGTTCCCCATTAGCCTGAAGCCTTCCCCTCCTGTTCCTATATGTGCATCAGTGAACAACGAACCATGTTAGACAGCAGGACTTGTTGACAGACCTTTAGTCCCCTCCACACCATTGCCTGGAAACAAATCTTAACCCCCTAAGAGGAAAAGTGTGACCAAAACCAGTGCCCTGATTTGGATATGGTATGTTTGAACTCAGAGCCTCCTCTCAGGAGAACTTCTTAAGCACTCCACTATGAATTTTTGGGCTCTAGATAGATGTCCCTTGCTGTGGCATGACACAGCAAAATGGCACAAAAATAAAAAGGAAGGGAGATCCTACGGGGCTGGTGCCCCAGCAGGAACTACTCAAGGCAGCTTAGTGATGAGATGGGATTTCCCAGAGTTCAGGGTGTCACAGGAGAGGAGACTTTGCCCAAGAGATGCTTTCCTGGAGGCTTCCCCTACAGCTTTTTCCCGTGCTGAGTGCATTGTGGATCACAGTTCAGACAGTAGCTTCCAAAAGGAGCATTAGTCACTTGATCCAGTGGAATTTCAACAGCGTCAGGGCCCCTCCTAGAGGCTCCCCTAAAGCCCCTTTTAAGGATGCCAGATCCCAGCAACAGCAAAAGCAACAACCGGGCTGAGCTCAGGAACAGACTGGCTTGTTGACACATCAGTGAAAAGCGGCTTCAACACAGTCTGTTCGCCCCGCGGCTGCCGCTCCCCGTGTTTGATCTAGCAAAGGCTCCAGCCCAGAAAAACAAAGCCCAGCCTTTCTAGTTCCTGGCTCAGGGAGCTCATTGCCCCTTGTGCTGTTTCTCTGCTACCAAAAGCCCAAAGGTCATTTATTTAATGTTTGGTTCGTCTTCAGAGTCACACACTGTTAAGCTGCACTCCAGCTGTAGCTTCTTCTCTTCAGGCCACTTGTGCTGTGGAGCTTCAGATCTTTATTATCCCTGAGTTAATACAACTGTGTTAATAAACTGCTGCTTTAACTCAGGCAGGTGAACCAGCACCACTGTCCCAGCAGTGCTTCCCTGGGTATCCTGGGGGAATGGGACACAAATGACCTGGCAGAGTGATGCTGTGCTGTGATGAAATACACAGAGAGAGGGCAGGACAAAATTTTTAACACCTTGGGGTTTGCAATTAAAAAAAAACTCATATGGAGAAAAGTAACACTGTAAACAACACATCCAGGGAGCTGGTGAGGCTAATCTGCATTGCAGTGATGCTGCCTGACCCAGACACTCATCCAAGCAAAGCTGATTTGTGCTCCAGTCATTTCAGAGCTAAGATGAGCTGAGGGATGCGTTTTACCCCCAAAAAAAATTTAGGCTGCCCAGCACATGTGGTTAGACAGAGATTGCCCGGTGGAGTGAATCTCGTACAATATACAACACAAAATGCTGAAGGAAATCTCAAAGGTAAAGTCTGAGAAACAGTCAGTGAAAAGGATTTAGTTTGCTGGGAAGCCTTTGATGGAAGAGATGAGAGAAGTTTTCTGGGTGAAAAATGGGTTCACTGGGCATATGCCCTGTCTGTGGTTCTCCCTGCCTTTGCCACGATGGGGAGTCCTGCCTATTCCTTCGTGCTCATATTTGAAATGGGGAGAATAAAAGGGGATTAGATGTTGTTATCATTTTCATTTCATAATTGAAAGGGAGCCTTGATATAGTCAGAATCCACTCACAGCACTGAAGTTGCAGGATGACAATTACAGTACTGATGGCATAATTTATTGTTTTTTCGTTACCCAAGGTAATTCCAACGAGGTAATAAATCTACATGTCAGTAAGAAATACTCAGATTGCCAGCTGTGCTCTATTTTATAGCTATAGATTTAATGCTTTGAGGGGAGCGTTTGCTAAGCATCACTTTGCAATTAGAGGCAAAGAGGAAATTAAATGTTCCAGTTTTGTTACCAAAAAAACCCAGAAAAATAGAGATTTGTTTCTCATAATTTGTCTTTCCTTTAACATTACACAACTCAGTGTCTTTGCCTTTTGCTTGATCATCAGCTCAGCCCAAAGACGGTGTTGAAATACCAAACTGGACCTCTGCTCCATCAAGAAACATCAGCCTTTCAGTGATGGGGTGAGGACAAGGCCAGAACTGCTCCAGCCCTTTGTTTACAGACTGAAGGGAAGATTTCCCAGAGCCTTGGATGCATGGAGAATCATGGAAGGACACATCCTGCTTAGGAGGACCACCAAAATCTGCGTCCAGGTACAGGCATATTTGGTGTTGCTTCCTTCAGGTTATTTTTGTAGGAAGAGAAGGTGTTTGCTGCAGTATCTTGTTTAGACAAGCTGTGAAATGCAAGCAAACCCTGGATAGGAGACTGAATCATTATCCAGGAGGATATTGGAGAACATCAAAGGCCTTGAAATACAAATATCTCACTTATTGTTTTGGGGACAATTGCCTCCAAATTGGACTTCACTCTCAGTTAGGATAAAACACGCTGCATTCACTGTGTCCCCTTCAATGTTTGTTAATGCAAATCCAAAGATATCTCCCTTGTGAAGGTAGGCCCTGAAAGGAGCAGAAACACAGACTTATGGTTGACTCTGCCTTGTCTTTAACTGACCCCACCTAGTTTTGAATCCAAGAATAGAACTGGTATTGCAGGGGACTTCCAAGAGTCCCACCATGTGGGCTGCATGAAGTTTTCTGAGGCAGTGACAGGCAGCCAAATGGGTAAACTGGGCTCCCTGTGGTTCACACCCACCCAGGAAAGCCATTGTTCATTGGATAGGCCTGCATGGGCTATTGATAAAGTACCTTTCACAGTATTCCATATTTCTCCTTTTACAATAGTATTTAATTGGTGACAGTTCAGCTGCACAAGGGCATTGCCTTTTTGGGATGTCCCACCTACCTGCTACACCCATCCTGGTATCACATGTCAAGGGTGAGGTTGCAGGTGTGGTGTTGAGGCCAAGGTGTGAGGAGCTGATGAACTCTATGCTGCCTGTATGAGAAGTGGGAGAGCTCTGTTTTACCTGCCTTTACTCCTAGGAGGAGTTTTCTCAAAGTCAGTGAAGCCTGGTCACACCAGGCACCGGTGCACGTGGACATCAGAGTCAGTATTCCCAAATTCCTCTCTCCCCAGCTGCACAAAGGGAATCTTCTACTCTGTGCTCGCTACTCCACAAGGACGGTGCCATAAAATTGGAGCAGCCTTTTTTGTTCTGTCAAATTGCAAATGCATCACTGGCTTCCTCCAAGCCCTCTTTCAGCATTATTGCTCTCCATACTTTTCCCTCCAGTGAATGCCATTTCTCCCCTGATAAATTAGTGCACCATTTTCCAAGAGCTGCATCTCACTTGTTTTTCCTGCCCATATTTCTAAGCTCTCTGGGGCTCTTTATATTATTTCTCTCGCTCTCATTTTTGTTTCCCTACCCTCTCCTCTCAACTTAGTGTTATCTACATATTTTATTAACCAGCTGTTTTATTCCCCCTCGCACATCACAAGTGGAGATGCTCCATGAAATGAGAGCTACCCGTTGTCCCTGTAGGAAACATATGAGACAAAACCCCCTTGTCTATTATTATTCCACATTTTCAGTCCTTCAGACAGTCCCTGTGACAGTATTTATGTCTAAGCCAATGGGAAATAATATTTTGAGAGGCACTTTATCAAATGCTTTCCTGAGTCCCAGCTCTTTGATGCCTGCTGCTCTCCCTACTCTCATTCATTTTATAATTCTGTCGACTTGATATGCATTTGTCTTGTGGACTCAGTCTTTGTAAGCCCATGGTGCTCCTTGCATATGTTCCTGTAAAGAGATCTGTGTAACTCTCGGGATATTATAGGGAGAGCCATGAAAAGATCCCTTTGAAGGCCAACATGAAAGCTCCAGTTGTGCTCAGTGCTCTGAAGCAGTTTCCAAATAATGAGATACTCCATAGTGTCTGACTGGGATTGAGGAGAATGACTCTGGATAAACACTGGGAGATAAAAGGGATCACCTTCCCCTCTATGCATTTCCCTGTATTGTGTGAACTGTTTTCCATAGGGGATTGAATCACATCTTGTCGTCTGCAGACAGCAACAGGAGTCATTAGCTCTGCTAATTGTTAAAGATAAAGAGTAAAAGGCGATGACACTTTGCTTTCTGTGTGGTTAAACTTTTTAAAGGCATAAATTAAACAATTCTTTTAATTCTCACTTGCTGCACTGCTGTTATGGTATCCCACCACGGCAGCACACTGGCACTTTCATTCTTTCACTCCACTCGGTTTGAATTTGAACTGTACCTTTTCTTGTTGTACACATTAAATAAGATTACATTGTAGAACACAGTAGCCAATGTTTTAACTTGGTGTTGCATTATACAATATCTTTTGAGTGTACACAGTGTGAAAACATAACTTAGTAATACTTGATCACTGCTCTGGCTGAATCTGATTTGTTGTGAAGCCACAAGTATACACAACCTTTCTAGAAATATGTGGGTTTGGCCAACTAAGAAGACATTTGGGGTTTATTGTTTTTGATTGGGTTTAATTTACATCCATTTACTTTTGAGAATATTTGAGCATGCTTAAAGCACCTTGAAGATTATGTGTTTAATGAGGTGGTTAACTAATGTCATCCTGAGAAATGGATGGGAGTTGAGCTGCCAGGATTTTCAGTGAAATCAGAATTTTCAGCAGCATTGGGATTCACTGCATTAGGATTTTCAGCTATCAGCTGTGTGCAGGGAGGGTGATAGCACTGTCACACGTGTCCTGGCACTGATGCTTAGAGACACTTTCAGTGTCTCTGGAATGTGAATGTCACCCTAAACCTTTCCCTGATTTTTGTGCCTGAACAGTGTTAAATTTGCTGTATTTTTGGGGTGTCTGTTTTCACAGAACCACAGAACAGCTAGGGTTTAAAGGCAACTCTGGAGGCCATGCAGGCCAACTCCCTGCCAAGGAAGGGTCACCTGGAGCAGGGGACACAGGAATATGTCCAGGTGGGTTTGGAATGTCTCCAGAGAGGGAGACTCCACACCCTCCCTGGGCAGCTGTTCCAGGGCTCTGCCACCCTCAGTGCAAAGAAGTTCCTCCTCCTGCTGAAATGGAACTTCTTGTATTTTAGTTTATGGCTGTTGCTCCTTGTCCTGTCTCTGGGCACTGCTGAGAAGAACCTGGCACCATCCTCTGCCACCCACCTCGGAGGTATTTATCTGCATTGATGAGATCTCCCTCAGTCTTCTCTAAACTAAACAGCCCCAGCTCCCACAGTCTCCCCTAATCACAGAGAAGAACCAGACCCCTAAACATCTTTGTAAGCCTCCACTGGACCCTCTCCAGTAGCTCCTTGTCTATTTTAATCTGTTGAGACCAGAACTGGACAGAGCCCTCCAGATGGGACTGTGAGCAGAGGGACAGGATCACCTCCTTGGACCTGCTGGCCACACTTTTCCCAAAGCACCCTCTTTTTCCAGGGGAAAAAACCCCAGGAATAGAAACTGATGCTTGAAACTTTGGACATGGCTATTGGGAATCATCCATATCTGTTTTGTACTAAGTGCATGTGCTTCATAATAAGGATAAGTTAAGTTAAACCCCAATCTGTAAAGCTGAAGCTGTAAAGTTAAAACTCAGGATCTCAGCTGAACCTCAGCATTCCAGGCCTACAGTTGCAGGTTATGCAAGATTTCACTACCTTGCACAGACTGAGTTGAGCCTTCTCCCAGGAGTTTTCCTGCCCTGTCCCTCCAGTACAGTTTAATCTGTTGGTGTACAAACACATAGATTTGTACTTCTGGAGATAAGCCCTTCCCAGTGTAGCAACTGTATAAACCTGTGACTTCCTTAAAGGCCTCAGAGTTTAGAAAGACCTGAATTCCTGATGTGTTTTCTAGCTAAAATACCTTCTCAGGTCAGAGAGGAGTAGCTCAAATGGCATCCTTACTGGCAGGATGGATGATGCACCCCATGCTACTGAGAGCACTGACGTTTGCAGCGAGGATGTTATGGAAAACTTTGGATTCTGTTTCAACAGAGAACCGTAGCACATAGCAGAAGCAACTACAGCACCAGCACATGCCAACCTCTCCCCTCCCCACACACTCCTGTCCCACAGGAGCTGGTCTCCTACTTTGAAAGGTAAACTAACTTGTTAGCAAAGCTTTGAAGCCTTCAGTGAACATCTCCTTAGAGGAGTTGTTCCCTTATTTAAACCCACAGATGTCTGCTGCCATCCAGCAGCTACCTGGCTGTGCAAGTGCTTAGAGAAACCCCGCAGCTCTCACTTTCCCCACCAGATCTTTCCCTCCTCTTGGGGGCTTTGGGTGTGTGTAGGGCTTTGGCATGGGACTAAGAGCTGCATGGACACCTAGAGTACAAAACCCACATGGGCTTGGGGAAATTAGTTCTAATAGTGCCTGTGCATTTGGGGTTTTTAAGACCAAGGGTAGGAAGTGCACGGGCTAAGGTCCAAATTCACAATGAGACATACACACAGATTGTGATACTAATAAATTCAGAATCTTGTCTGAAAATAACACACTAGAAGATGAAGGTACAAGTATTTATTACATTTTATTACAGGATTCCTTAAAAATAATCGCTGGTAAAACAGGATTTGAAATTCAAGCAAATAATTGTGTCTTTTAGTCAGTCCTTTTTAAATTTGGTCACTCTGAATTTCATCAAATAGGGGCTATATCCCCAGTAATTTCTCTGGCAAAGGAGTCCTTCAAAATCTTGTCCAATTACAATGTAAATAAACATACAACAAAGATGACTGACTAAAGACTGAAGTCTCTGAGGAGAAGAGTAGGACAGAGTGCAAGGAAGTGTGTGTGACAGAGCTTCACTTTCTCTTGTAAGTAAAGTGAGAGGAATTATACCTGCTCTTAAGTTTTGTGGCGAGTGGAGTCAAGGTCCCTGGTGTCAGATGTGGACCTGCCTGTTCTCCTCGCTTTATTCTTTCCTTCCACTTCCCTCTCTTTTGCTGTGTGCAGACCCCATACCTGCATGAAAACTGGCATAGATTCTTAAGGAGTTTGGGGTTTTTTTTGTTGTTTTATTTTTGTTTGTTTTTTTTATTAACATTGTTTTTTAAAAAAAAGGGGCTCTTGATTTAGCAGCTCTGTTTGAGATGTACGGTCAGAGAATAAACATTGTTGTTAATCTCAGGCCATCAGGGAATAAAATGTGGATGACAAAAGTAAGATGCCAGAGAGCCATTACCTTGGAAATCCTACCCAGACTGGGATCATCAAGAGCTAACAGCTCCTGCTGGGCTCTCCCAGGTGCTGGGAGCTCTCTGCAGAAGGAGGCTGCATCTTCATGCGTGGAAGGTGATGCATTTCCATCCTGTGCTCATCAAACTTCCTCTGCTCTCTGAGCTGGCACGGGGCAGTGCCCACCTGATTCAGAAGCATTTGAGACTGAAGGATCAAGCCAATTTACTCTTCTTTATCATTAAGAACTCTTAGACACAGTTGAGTCAACCATTTTTACCCCTTGCAGTTTTGAATCTGACCTTCTTCAGGCAGTGTGGCTGTGAGGCAGTGGATTGCCTGGGCAGAAGCTGGCAGCAATGTGTTGCATGTTCCAGCAGCTCCCAACCCCAAATTCCCACATCCTATCACTTGCTTCTTTACCAGACCAGTGTGTTGCATCCAAAACTCCTGGCACCACCACTTTATGCTCTCCCTGGCTGCATTAGGTCCAGCCTGAGGTCACATTTAGGAAAAGTTACACTACCATCATTATTCACCCCTGTATCAACCAGGATTCTACTGTTTACAATGTTACATCATAAAATAACATTTTTTGGACCATTTTAGGAGGTGTCTTTCCTCATCTGCTTTTTCCTGTCCTGCTCTTAGATAGATTTTGGCACCCAAAACCTTTCCTTCCCTTTCCTCGCACTGATATAAAGAGATGGAAAATCAGGAAGATTCTTGCCTTCCATATGGTTTAAAAGCTTTCTCCCATTAACTTGGCTGTTTCTACACCCTTTCAGAGGGTGAAAGTGTCAGGCTTTTCCCTTTGTTGCTGGTGTCATTCTGTTTTTAGAGCCCAAGACCACTGCTGTGGCCATGTCTGTAGGAAACCAGCTGTGGGTTTGAGCCTCGGCATTTTGCAAAGTTTTGAAGCACAGCTGGCCCAACCCTCCAGCCACACTGATACAGCAGCGTGCAGAGGCTGCCAGAACAGCTCAGGTTAAAACAATGACACATTCCCCCCCTCCCCAACTTTCTGTGTGGTCCTACAGGCAGAGAGGGAAGGGAAACATCCCAGGCTGCAGCAGCCAGAGGAAAGGGAGCAGTCAGAAGAGGTGAGGAGCCCCTCTGCGGCTCTTTCTCCAGTAAAAGCTCTCTCCAGTCTCCTTGTGCTGACGTGAAGCACAAATAGACCAGGACTGAGGGGGAGGAGAGGGTCTCAGGAGTGCCCAAAGTTTGCAGGAAGGCAGAGGAGAGGCAGCCAAGTGTTGTATTCGATGTTGATGACTCCTGGACAGGGAGGGGGCAGTTCCCTGAGGCTCTGCTTCCAAATCTATCAATGCCAGCAGCAGCCTGGAGGCAGCCTGGCTGTCCTGAGCCAGTGTGACTCACTGCTGTGCCACACAGCTGAGTTATTTGGGGTGGGTGGGCAGTATTTGTCACACTGTGCATGAGGGTTTGACTATTTTAAGCAAGCACATAGGCTCTCTGGGCTGCTGGGACAACATTTGCTACACACACTGACTTGAGTCTGACTTAAACTTACTGGAGCAAGATGAATGTGGCAAGGGCAAAAGAATCACATGCACAGAAGACAGGCAAGACACTGCAGAAGTGCTAAGTAATGAAATTTATTGCAGTAGATGCCACATCAAAAGCTGAATGATTCTTAAACTTCATTCACAACTTGTCTAATAAGGCCTATGATGAGTATTACAGTCTGGGACCGAGCATTTAAAAGTGCTCCCTTGACATGTGCACTTCTAAGAGGAATGAACACTCAAGTGATGAATTTGTTTTCCAGTGCTTGAGGGAGACTGAGTGTTCCCCTGCTCACACAAGAAGTCCCTGATCTTGCTGCAGGTGCAGAACAGACCCTGCTCTGCTGTGATTCTGAAACAAGGGAGGAAGGAAGTCTCAGTCTTGTAGCAGGGACTCTTTGAGTTAACCAAGTGTTAATAATGAAGATTTGTCTTTCTCCAGGAAGTAAAAAAAAAACCAAACCAACAATGAGAGGCAGAAGAAATGATGGATAGGAAGAACTGTCTAAACTTACAGAGTGAGCTACATAACTCCCACTACCCACGCTGGGCTAAATACCCCAGGCAACCTTAGAGGTTGGAGCCTATATAAATGTAGACAAGCCCAAAATCAAGCAGTATATACTGATGACTTCTTACCCCACAAAGAACCTTTTAATTTCTGATGGTAATCAGTTCTACCTAAGTGTGAAAGAGAAACAGAATATACTAATTTTAATGCAAATGGATTTTTTCTTTTTCAGATGAAAGGTGCTGCATAAAAAGTAGAGTGGCAGTGCTGTAAATATCCTGCTTGTGGTCTGATTACTTACCATTAACTGCTGACATCTAGGCTAGCTGTTATAAAAAAAAAAAAATACATGCACTTTTTTTCAATTCAGCAATGTTTTTACACTTCCAAATCAACTTCTGTACTTTCAGTGCTACTGGAAATTCGCAAATTGGTGAAGTTCATCCAGGTGCCCATTTTGTAAAGATCCTGAACTTTCCCTCTGAAACAGCGTAAAGTAATGAGGATTCATATGTTTGATGTGTTCCTGTTTCCAACCATTACTCACTTAAAAAGCTCCCTGTACTGTCAGAGTGTTGAGTTGTGCCAGTGTTTGTCAACAGAGGCGGATCAGAAACCCACAAATCATGGAACTGGAAAAGAAATTAGTCTTGTGTGTTGCTAATGAAGGAATTAATATGGTTTTCTGTACAGACTGAGGTATCACTAGAGGAGGATCTCAACTGAAAATGAAAAGAGAAATGATGTGGCTTTCCAGGATGTGTCCACTGTCTGAGGACAGATGCCATCAAACACAGAAAGCCTAAAACCACTCTTCTGGCAATGGGGCTCTGTTCCTGGCTTTGCCTTGGATGATTTTAGGCAAGAGGATGATACTCTGTGCCTTAGTTTCCTATTCTGTGAAAGGAAGATATTGATGTGCTCTCCATTGATGTTTTGTCAGACTAAATGTTAAAAATTCAGAGCACAGGCTGCTACTCTTCAAAAATCACTTCCCCTCCAGCCAGCTCAGATGTACCTTTCTGCCAGTTTGAGTAAGAGTGGAAGAGGTAGGTAGGATCTAAGATGTAAAGTCAGATGACTCTATCCTACCCCAGACAAGCTTTAAATACACACCCACAAATATATGCATGTGCTAATGAAGACGACTTGAACATGTGAAATAAATGTTGCTGTTAATATTATAATTGAAGAGCTCTTGGATGAACAACTGGTTAAGGCAGAGGGTTCACAACAGTTTCTATTTCATAGAATCACGGAATAGCTTGGGTTAGAAGGGACTTAAGGATCATCCACTGCCATGGGCAGGGACACCCTCCATTAAAATAAAATATTCTGCCTTGCAGAATTAAAAGAGGCAAAGCCCATTTTCATTTCCAAGCTCAGTGCAGGGAAGTGCATCCCTGTGGGAGNAAGGAAGATATTGATGTGCTCTCCTTTGATGTTTTGCCACTCCCTGTGGGAACCTTCCTATAAGAAAGCTGGAAATGCAATCCTGAGGGGCTCAGAAGAGCAAAAATCAATACTGTCTTCTGGTGGATGTGTGAAAAAGCCACAAACACACCTTGGCAGAGCAGGGGGAGCACTTTTGGAAGGGTGCATTTTATTTTTTTTCCAGTTGCTTCTCCTCTGAAATTGGATTAGGCTTGCTTTGGCTCCCAGGAAGCAGCTGAAGCCATTTTCTCACAGATGGCAAATGCCAAATCCTTTAGGAACACAATTTCCAAAAAAGTGTTGTAGTTGTCTCATGTAAGAGAAATGTTTTCATGACGGGTCCTTTTGCTGCTGTGTTAGTGACAAGTGAAGGTCACAGATAATTGTGTTCACTTTTTAAAGCTCAACGTTGTTAAATCTTTTGTATAGGGATAAAAGTTAAAAAACCCCTCTAGTCTCTAGTAGAGAGAGCTTCTCCCTGAACAGAGGGAATCCAGAATCAAGCAGAGACTGGAATTTTAAAGCTGATATCACAGATCTCTTCTGTCGCCCCTGGTAATTCAGAAAAGAAAAGCAACTGCCTATTTTTAATCTTACTCTCAGCAAGCCAGGCCAAAAAGCCCAGGATTTACTATCACACCTTGAAAAAAATGTGCTTTTGCTAATCTCTGTTAATCCACAGGAAAGGCACTTGAAAATAATCACTATAACTAAGCTGCAAGTTCTTTCAGCTTTGATTTCACAGATCAAATAGCGACCAGTGTTACAAAAATCAAAAGAAAAAGGAAAACCTTGTTGTTTTACTGAGTCCTTATGTTGTATAAACATCCAGGAGCTATTTTGGCTTTAATCTAATGGCTTCTTGATCTTTGCAGGTTTGGATATTGTACCAGATGCTACAATGCTTCACAAATCTCCCTCAGATTTTCTTTGGCAGGAACTGGTGAGATTTAGGACAAGCTTTGACTGTGCTACTGTTGTCTGTGAGCTCAGTGATCAAGTGAGTGCCCTGAGCAAAATCACCACCTGAGTCCAGGGATAGACTGGATACCTCTATCACTGGACTTCCTTCAGAGATTTAGGATCATATGGTTAAGGCCCTTGTAGGGTCAAGCAAAACAAAGCCAGCAGGTCTGTGATCACTGTGTTAACCTTGCATCAGCGTGGATGGGAATTTTTAGGATCTGGAGGACAGAAGAAAAACAGCAGAGTGATGCCATCACTTGTTGGATGAAGGGCTTGCCACCCTCACAGTGACTGAAGCTGGGGCTCCACAAGTGTGAATTACCAACCCACTGTCTTCTTTCCCCGTGTTTCAGCCATGAAAGGTCCAGCTCTGCCCAGGGCTATTCGTTCCAAGGCTGCCCATTGGCCTGGCAACCAGTGTTGAATATTTTTAGGCAAACTTCTGTTGTTTTGGGGATGAGTAAGAGCCCAAGACCATTTTTTACCCCAGAGTTGTCCAGTGGTAATTACAGTTTTGGCAATTTTTTAGCTGGATAGACTCAAACTAATGAGAATATGGAAAAGATCTGTGATTTTCATATACAGTGTAAATTATATGGCTTGCTTGATGTAGCATAGTGTACATCTTATAACTATTGAGTGAATGTTGACTTTTGACCTCACCTTTTCACATTTACTCCTCTTCTAGCTCAGTTTGGCCATCCTTGCTGTTACAGCAGTGCCAGGAGATGAGAGGCTGAAAGGAAACTTAAGATGTGATTGCTCCTGGCTGTGGCCTACCTGGGTGATTCTGGAAGATCTTAAGAAACAGACTCCACTGTGTCCCCAGGTCATCTGCTTTAGTGCCTCACTCTGTGTGCTTAGAAGAGCTTTCCTAGTGCCTAAATGGAATTTTTTCTGCCTCACTGTTAGTCCTTTCCTTCTTGTCCTATCCACTGTGGACATGGAGAGCAGATTGCTTTTTCTTCCTTCAGCAGCCTTTGACACGCTTGCAGAAGTCATGTCCTCTTTTATCTCTTCCTTTGGCCAATTTACTTAATTGGAGCTGCAGAATTTAAAGGGTCTTAGATGATGAATCCACCTTAAATATGTTTAAAGACTGGAAATGGATTTTGAAGTAAAAACCTCTGGAATTTGGTGGTTGTGATTAGTATTTATCTTTCAAATATTAAATAACTCAGAAATACACTGGAGTGCCACCCCTTTCAGACCTCCTTTGTTTGCCTACAGCAAACAATTTTCTTGATGAGAAAACGTAGAATATAAATAAGCTGTGCTATGTTCTTGTGTTTTTTCAGGCTGTGGCTTGGTACACTTCTCCCTACTGGAACAGAAGACAAGGATGGGGGTGAAAGAGGAAAGTGAAACATTTGAAATTATTGTCATAAAACTTTCTCAAGGACTGGCCAAAAAGAAGGATGGGAAAATGAATGGGAATTTACAAGAACTGATGCAGAGGGAAAAAGAAACAAGAAAAAAGACAAAGCTTCATTGAAAGGTATCTGACATTCATTTCGTGTACTCTGTAATCGCAGCATCGTACCAGACTTGCTCTGTAAGTGGATGCTTTTAAATGAGCATCTCATTAGAAAAGCTCTGCATTTAGAAAATAAGAATTAACCTTAACCTTCAAACAGGGATCCAGCCTGTTTAAAAATGGCTAAATCACTTTTGCTCAAACCCTCCAAAGAAACCAAGTCAGAAGGAGGGAGAAATTATGCAAAAATTCAGCGCAAAGAGTTCAAGTCTGGCAGAATTATAACCAAAGGCAAATGGTAAATTGTAATGTGGTACATCAAATTATGTAGAAGTTGCAGTTCTTCTGCCTAGAACTAAATGCAGAATGCTTCAAATATATGTGTGCTGTTTGTTGGGTGTATTGCATAAATGTAATATATGTGTGCAGGAGTCACTGTAAATTTATGCAAAAGACATGAATAAATATGCTAATGCAATACACGAAATAATGCAGTCATACATAAAATATACATATTTTTTAATAACCTGTGCACATATGTGCATGTGCAAAATATGTGAAATACGCACAAGTAAGTTTGACTGAATTTCTGTTTACAGGGGGGAAAATAGACTTCTGCATCCCTTTTCCCTAATCAATCTTTCAAACTGAAAGAGGGTGTGTTTAGGTGGGATATCAGGAAGAATTTCTTCCCTGTGAGGGTGGGGAGGCCCTGGCACAGGTTGCCCAGAGAAGCTGTGGCTGCCCCATCCCTGCAAGTGTCCAAGGCCAGGTTGGATGGGGCTCTGAGCAACCTGGGATAGTGGAAGGTGTCCCTGCCCATGGCAGGGGTTTGGAATGAGATGATCTTTAAGGTCCCTTCCAACCCAAACCATTCTGTGATTCTAAGATTAAAACCTGATGCAATCAGTTGTAGTAGACCTGATTTCATGGTTTGTTTCCTGCCCTGTCTGGTAACATCAGCTACTGGGTGTCTGTTCTGTGTAATCCTGGCTTGTCTCATTTGCTAAAGCTGATTCTGTCTTGTCGTGTGTCACTCTGCTCTTCTGCAAAGCTGGGTCCCCCATACCTGTTCTGATAGTTTCCTGGTCAGGGAAAAGCTGGGGATAGAGAGGGAATTGGCAGCTGGGAGTGCTGGCTGTGACCTGGCAGAGAGAGAGGCCGTGCCTGCAGTTTTGTTTCCTGAGCGTGGGAACTCTGAAGGAAGAACTTAGAGCAAGGTGGTCTGTCACACATTAGATATATCTGATTTCTCCAGGTTTTCACATGCAACCCACATACCCTCAGTCTCTCTTTCTCAGATCTTTGCAAAAGATAATTCAGCTCAATTTACTTACGGTTCATTTGCAGTTCTTTTCACTACTGAATTATGAAATTATTCGTCTTAATACTGCCAGGAGACTTAATAACACCCAAGATCTCAGATTAAAAATTAAATAAGGGTTATAACCATTATTTTTCTCTCATAAATATTCCTGTGTGGTACATATTACCGCTGGATTTTTCCAGAACTGAATACATAGAGATGTAAGCATCATTTTTATTTTATTACAACCCAAAAATTACTAGTGCTGGAGGCAGATTTGTGCAAGTATGCCACAAGACATTCTTACAGATGGTGGTGGAATGATGATTTTCAAATATACAATAGAGAGATGATTTTGAACCATATGACTTTCTCTTTTTTCCCTCTCTCGGTTTTTCTTTCTTTGATTAAAGTTTTTAACTAACATGTTCATAACTGGCATGAATGACTGGGGTCCACAGTAATTACAGTCTTGCTTAGGTCCTGGTCCAAGAAAACTTCCCTATTCAGCAAGGACTCTTCAACTTGTTCATAAATGCTTCATAGTATCAGCAACTTACAGAAAGCAGTATTGATAACTTGTTTTCCTCTGCAAGCACACTTTTAATCACTATTATCTTTAAATAAGGACAGTTACTTACCTAGTGCCACATTACAGCAAAGTTAGGTCAATGCCTTTGAGTTGAATTAGCAATTCAAAGTATTTTTGCATTTTCCTCTTAGATGCTTAATTTGGCTTTTCAAAATCAGTTTAGCATATGCTTGTATTTCAGAAGCCCACTCAAAACTGCAGAGATGATACTGTTTGATCATATTTGCTTCTTAGCTTGAAGTATTTAGCTTCTCATACATCTGTTGTACCCTTTCTAGCTCCCAGCTCTCCTCCGTAATAGTCAAACATTATCCTTCCATTCTCTTTCTGTCAGATCTTAAGTTACCTTCAAATGGTGTTTCACTTCATTCTTCACTATCTTTAAATTATAGTCTTTTTTATTCATTGTTGAACTGTCTGTTTGATTTCCTCTTCACCCAAGCAGCCTCATTTTCTTCTCAGATTGAGAGATAAAGAGGGAAAAAAACCTTGCTACTGTCACAGATCACGAAGTTAGAGCTGAGCTCCCACCTCCTGTTTTCCTCAGAAATGCAGCACTCTGGCGATGTTTCTTTTCTGTTGTTGTTGTTATGAATTTCACTCAGAATCAAAATGCTCAGCTGTGAATTTTGCAAGGAGTTTAAAAATAACCGTGGAGTGATTGTGAAGTGAGCACTTCGAAGCCTCAGCCAAAACCAGTGAGTTTTGTCAATCAGAATGTTTCCCCGTTGCTAAGGAAACCTAATTAGGCTTTCAGTGGCAAATTGAACCTGCAGACGAGGAACATATTTAGCACAGACTTTCAGTGAAAAGGAGCCAATTCCTGGCACTGTCTCCACTAGCAAATGCATCAAGGCCGAGAGCTTTTTGTTTTTATCACTGGTTCTTGAGGGTTTTGTCCCAGAAATGGAGGGTTGAGTGAGATGAGATGCACTCGTATCACGGTGTGTTTGCTCTCTTGACTTGTCCCACACACTTGACTTCCATAGTTTATGGAACTGCCCTGTGATTTCCAGAAACATTTGCAGATCCATCTCTTCTGCCCTAGGACACTGATGTACCACAGGGAGGGCTGAGCAATAACACTGGCCACTCTAAATGATGTTGTACAAACACACAGCTGCAGTTTTTGAGTAGCCAGGAGGTCAAACAAGACATGACAGTGATATGCCATGATAAGAAACCAAGTCAGCTGCTTTCTCCAGTAGATCAATTGACCAGTGTGGATCAATGAACTGTTCCTACTGTTGCTAAGACACAAAGCAAAAGCTCCCCAGCTTCCTCATCACAGTGTCGTTCCCTCTGGCTGACACTCAGTAGACTGCACCTTTGAGAGTGTTTATGTACCCTCTGCCAGCCTAAGTTCTTCTGTAGCCTTCAAAACCTTAAAATAACTTCAGTTTCCTGCTGGATGCAGGTTGATATTTGGAATTTCGAGGTTCTGTGGTGCTAAGGAAGAGGCTGATCCAGCAAAGGCGACCACTAGGATGACACAAAGCTATCAAAATACCCTGTCTTTGTTTGTTAGGTAACAAATGCTGTACCACCACATGGGAATTCTGGTTTCTTTATTGCTGCTTTCTGAGCCATGATACCTTGTGACCTGACACTGTGTTTCCCTATCTGCCAGACATATGAAAAATCAAAAATTATTTCCTTACCTATTTGTTGTTTGCCACTTAAAAACCAAACCAAGGACGTAATGTGCATTTGTGTGTTTTTGCTTCAGGAAACAGAACCTGCTGGTTATTCTGATCTAGAATTTTGGAGGAGGGGGAAAAACTGCAAGAGGTCAAACCTCTTGCTCAGGAGGAAAATCAAGGGGATAAACAATAATTGTGTGTGGCAATATAAACAAGCAAACAACTCCTTCCATCATGGTCAAGTAAATTACATTCAGTGCCAACAAAAAGAAATCAAATCATGGTTTTGTGGAGTGAGAGAGGAGGCAGGGTTTGATAAGACTTTCCAAAGACTTTATGGAACCCAAACACCTCTCCCATCTTTGTGGGTGACCAGAAGTGACAGCAGGTGATTGTTGTGGGGAAACTGTGGTTGCAGCTGTGAAAAAGCAGTTCTGGAGAATTTTGGCAGAACATCCTGACCTTCAGGAAACCATGACTAAGGCTGGCCCTTTATCTTCTTGTCTCCTGTTACAGCACACTGTCTGTGACCAAGTCACTTAATGGGGTGGTAAAATAAGTCCAGAGATTGCTCACATGTCATAACAACACCCAGCTCTTATGAAATCCCCAAGTGGACTTGCTTAAAGGTGGTGCTGATGTCAGTCGAGATGTGGAGTGACTTAAGAGATGATTCTGTGGTAAAAGTATGTCCAGGGCTGAGACTAGGTTTGGCCACATGTCAGTTCATGGAACTGAGAGAAATCTGGGCTCAAGGAGTGAAAAAGTTTTTCCCTCCCAGCCAAACTGGGAACTGCAGGCAGTGAAAAGAGAGAGCCAAAGCCATGAGGATTTTTCCAGTGGGACTTGTGGAGATGCTGCAAGGCAAATAGTCCAACTAGAGGGGAAGAGAGAGGAGAAAAATGTCGTGATCTCCATTCAAAGGGTGATAAGGTTTTGGAGAAGCACGTGTAGTTCAGGGGCAGCCACCTGTGATTTTGGCCAACCAACGCTTGCTGAAATCCAACTCAACCAAAAGTCTGCAAGGGAGAGTTTGATCCTTTAAAGTAAAGGTATCTTGGTGACAGCCAGTGAGCTTGTGACTGTAAATTTATCCCAATGTGGTGTTTGTTTAAAATGTTCTTCCAGAAAGTCAGAAGAAACCGAGTGTTTTTGTTGTAGCGTGTTTGATTCCTAAATTGACTTTCTTTTCAAGGTAGCTGTGTGGAAATAATCACTGTTGTCATCAACATGAAGGAACTAGCCAGAAGAAAATCCTTCAGCTCCCAGCTGTGTGAGTGGGGAAGGCAGAAGGAGGCCTGCTCAGCAGGGGTGAGTAGAGTTTTCAAACAATTTTCAAATCAAACAAGCAAACAAATCAAAGAAAAAATGGTAGAGCTTAAAACCCCCACAATTCAGAACACAAGACTTTCTTTATTTTGTTGAAAATCCTTTTAGTCTTCTTTCTTTGAGAAAGACCTGTGCCAGACCACAGAGGGAAAGCATCTGGATTCAGGCATTGCAACTTGAGCACAGCTAGACCCATCTAATTCTAGAGAACTTCTTGTTTACATCTTAGGTTTGCTTTAGTTTGGGATCTATTTACAGTGTTCCTTCTAGGAAAAACAAGGTTTAAATGCACACTCAGATGTATTTTTTTATCTATTGAAGACTCCATTGCATGCACTACCTAAAGATCCAGAATGATGTGAAGCCTTCACATGTAAATAGGTAGACACTCAAACTTGAGTTGTTGCAAGTTGTTGCTTCCATCTCCTTGATTTCTAGATTCTTCCCTGGGAGTTGTTTGTTTGATTTTACTTATTATTCATTGTCATGCAGAATATTTTATTTATATCTGTACTACAAAATATCACTAGAAGTTCAGAGGCTGGGAAACGTTATTCCAGACTCCTATTTTACTTCTTAAGTTCTATTACAAAAGGCATAAGAATTGTGGGGTTTGTCCATCAAACTACTGATATATACAACTAATTATAATAATTGATTTGTGCAATGTGTATCGATGTTGCTTACAGTGTTCAGTGTTCTCCAAACTGCTTTATAAATTTTTATAAATATATATATATATGTCTAAGAAGAAAAAGATTAATCAGTCTATCACATCAGGTAGAAATAGAGAAGAAAACAAACTGGAAGGTTGTTGTTTGAGCCTGTCTGCTCACTGTATACATGAAGTGGGGCTTTTTGCCCAGGTACAGCCTTTTTCATCTTTGTCTTATGTAAAATAATAGTAATAACACTTCTCTCCTGGGGGCAGTGTGAGTCAGCAGGGCTTGTAAAAACCTTTTCTATCTTTAGCTGAGAGGCACTTTGGAGGAGCAGTGAATTGGTGTTTTTCTCAGTGACACAGGATTGAACGCTTTCCGATTAAGAATTCCATGGTTCCCAAGAAACTTGATGAATTAAAATGACGTCAGGAAAGCCATGGCCAAGTCATTTGCTTTCTGGCCTCTAGGCTTGTTACATGACAGTCAGGGTTCAGTGGAAATATTGCAATAGCCAAAGAGAACCACGTGACATTTTACAGTTTTATGGGGAGGAAACCCTTAACACATCCTCTGACCTGTGACGTTACCAACAGTAACTCTGTACACAGTTCCCTCAGAGCAAATAAAAACAAGGGTCTTTGCTTCATTTTCAGCTTTATTTTACTGCCAGTGATTATTATAGACAGTAGTTGATGATTTTCCCAGATTCTGGATGCATTTGTAGTGCTGTAACAATGATGGATATTACGTTAGTGGGTAGGGTCTTTTGACTCACTATGGCCCTATGTTCATATAGAAACAATCATAATCTCTCTGTAGTCCTAAATTCTCAGTCCTGAAAGCACAGGAGATTCTGAGAGACACCAGAAACTGATGACTCAGAAGCACAAAAGTTTTGGTCCCATATAAAAGTGGTTTCAATGTGGGAAACTGGAATAGGAACTTAAATCACCAAATGCATCCTACATGGATAGTCTTACTCCAAACTAGAGTGCCTTTTTCCTGGTTTAACCTGTTTATCTTTAAAAATTATATAAACTAAATCAGAGGAAAAACCCAAACAAAATGAAGAATAAACCTCAATTCTTATTTTGCATGGAATATATCTAGAGTTAGATAAATCCTTGTGACTACAGTGGTCATAATTATAACTAGGAAGTTATAACTATGTAACTTATATACTAGTAAGTTTTCCCATACAGACCACCTTAATAACCACCTTCACAAAGTATCCTGTAGATAACTTGTCCTCTAGTGTATATTAATTACAGAGGAATATCTGTGAGCATGCACTGAGCTCAGATAACTTAATAATGACTTCCTGAGTGATTTTATGTTGTTCTTGAATTGGGTTTTTCACAGCATTTAATGGAGGGAAAATCTGATTGTAATAATCAAGAGGGTTTACCCTTGAAGCTAATTGACCACAGAGTGGCTTTTTTTCTAGATGGAAAATGGACCTTTTCCATGCCAAATAGTCATTAGGAAAGCTCAGATTATTTGAAAAGTGAAATTTGATTATGTGACAGGGTCAGATCAGAAGTGGAGCTTTCCATCCCAGTGCAAGTGTCTGTTTGGTGGGTAAAAATACCACCAGGGTAGAGAGGACAAGGCTGGCTACCTTCCTAACTCTTTTGTGGGGTTTGTGGGAACCTCAGGATAGGAAAAGGGGCTGCAGGAGTCAGGGCAGAAGGAGATGCTGCCTGACCTGGTCCTTTCTCCACTATAATGGTCCTCACAATCCTTTCTCACGAGGAACACCAGCAAACTTAATTTTAAATACACATTCAAAACACAGATTTCAAATCAGCAGGGCCCTGTGGTTGATAAGCCATCCATTTTTTAACTTTCAGTTTGGTTCTTCTGCAGTGGATATTGTTATGTTCCAAGGTATTTTTTTTAAACAATAATATAAGAAGCAGTCCAAACAAGCTATGCACAGGCACACAGTCAGTTGTCAGAATACTAGGGCAGAATTAATGTTGATATCCTCCTCACTGCATTTCAGGTCACCTGGAACAGCTCAGGAACAAGTGACACACCAGATTACTGTTAGAGGGAAGATGGAACAGGCAGGCTCTCCTGCTACCCTTTTGTTTTCTCCTTTTCTTGCCCTGCACTCCCAGCACCTTTGCAGTGCTGAGACTGAGTGGCTCCAGCAGTGGAGATGTTGATGACAGGGATTTAATTCCAAAGCTCTCTCACCTGCGTGTCAGCAGTGTGGAATTCTATGTCCCAGTGGCTGTCACCAGCAGATTGCAACCGTGTGGGACACATTTGTAGGTCTCAGTTGAGTCCCTAGTAGAGAAGCCCTTGCTTTGTGTGCTGCTAGTACACAGTAACATCCTGAAAGCAAAGGCAGAGGCTGCACAGGCATAGAAAAGAAGCAAACCTGTGGGACAGTTTTAAGACAAAAAGGCATAAAAACATTGTTTCTACTACTTATCCTGTGTTGTGGATTTATTAATTTATGAAGTTTAATCTCCAAGGTTAGCAATATTGCTTCTTTTGCAAGTTAATCACCCCAAAATTAACCTGGGCATGTCTATAGATCGGTGTAACATTATCCCATTCAGTTCTTCACACCCATCTGAGGTTTCTTTGGATACTGTGGGATAAACCAGGGTATTTCAAAACAAGGAAATTGCATTTGCACCTTATCTCTGATCCCTATATTCCCTACAGTTTACAGTTTTCATGACATGGAAACACTCTATCCAGGCTTATCCCATTAAGTAATATAGGGCAAGGCCACTCCATATTCTGTCTTATCCTTTAATCATAGACTGGTGGGGTTGGAAGGAACATCATAGACCATCCAGTTCCAGCCCCCTGCCATGGGCAGGGGCACCTTCCACTAGCCCAGGTTGCTCAGAGCCCCATCCAACCTGGTCTTGGACACTCCCAGAGATGGGGCAGCCACAGCTTCTCTGGCAACCTGTGCCAGGACCTCCCCACCCTCACAGGGAAGAATTTCTTCCTAATATCCAATCTAACCCTGCTCTATGTCAGTTTGAAGCCATTGCCCCTTGCCCTGTCACTCCAGGCCCTTGGAAATAGTCTCTCTCCATCTTCCTTGTGGGCTCCCTTCAGGCACTGGAAGGCCACAATTAGGTCACCCCAAAGCTTCTCTTCTCCAGGCTGAACAATCCCAACTCTCTCAGCCTTTCCTCCCAGCAGAGCTGCTCCATCCCTCTGATCACCTTGGTGTCCCTCCTCTGGACTCTCTCCCACAGCTCCATGTCCTTCCTCACATCCACCAGCTGTGTTTGCCCACAGGTTTGGGCCCTAAGCACTTCATTTTTGCAGGAGCATACACTGCAAATGCCAAACAGCAGAAGCATGGCCGTGACTCCACTCTGGAATGGCTGCACAGTCACAAGGCAACACATGGTGGATGGAGAGTGCCCTGTTTCTCTTAGTTTGCCTCTTCTCTGTTAAACAAACTACAGTTTTGCTGCACACTCCATCCAGGACACACTGTAACACAGCGAACTCCCCCACGGACTTGCAATGAATATTAAAAATTGATTGTCCAATCTGTAGGTTGATCTTGCTGTGAGTAATCCCAGAGGGTTGGTACATGCCCATGTGTCACTGCACATTTTCTTTAGGCAGAGCTCTGAAAGCAGAGTAGAATTGCATGCTATTTATATCACAGTTATTAGAAAGACAGCAGATGTAATAGAGCCCAGGAAGACTACAGGGGTTCCTGTGAATTCTGGGGCATTGTAGAAGCCTAGTTTGCAACCTTGCTGAAAGAAAATGAATTCCCCAAACCTCATGAAAGGGCTGTGCTTTTGACAAATTTCCTTTTCTCCCCCATGGTGCTGAGAGAAGCTTTCATAACAAAACTGAAAGCCAAAAGAAATTAATCACTGGGCACATCTCTATAGTTTCAAAGATTAAGTCATAAGTGCCAAAAGGTTGACTACACAGTGGTCCATACATGTGTTTTGTGAGTAAGTGCCTGCACACAGTGCACTACCAACCTCATCTGGGCTCAGGGCCCATTTTTAATTTTCAGTGGCAGTTTCAAGCAGGATGTGACTAATGGGGAAAAATAAGGATTCAGTTCTGATTATATTGCCAAAATGTCCTGATGTATCCCACCAGGCAAGTCCAGGGCTTCCCAGTGTCATGGTGAAAGGTCACTTAGTGCAGTGAGGTATAAGTGCATAAAACTTCTTGCAAAAGGGCTTTAAATTAAAATATATCCTTGGAGTTCATTAGGGATAAATTGGTACCTTACTCATGACTTGGCTGAAAAATCCCATTGCACAGAAAAAGCTGCAGTAAGAGGTTGTTTGTGTTGCAAAACTCTATGAGCAAAAACTAAGAATTAGGACATCCTGTGCAACCTCAGCTTAGATCCCTGAGGAATTACAGCCCTGCCCTCCACCCTGTCTTGTTCAGCTCTGGATGCATTGTGTGGTTTATGCCTGACCCAGGCTTTTGCTGCCAAGGTCCAGGATCCTCCAGGTGTGTTTTCCAGTATCTTTAACCAGGATTTCCTACCTCTGCCAGCTGGCTCCCATGCTAGATTCCCCAGTTAGCTCCCTTTCCCTGTTTCTTACCACCTCTTTATCCAACTGCTCCATCCTTCCATCCTGCTGTGGGCAGTTACTGACTCCTTCCCAAGTGTGTGGATCTCTGTCTCTTCCAGCTCTTCGTTGTAAGTCTCTGCCTTCAAAATATTTTGATTTTGCACCCATGTGCTTGTTGGAAATCCTGTGTGATCTCCCAGAGAGGTGATGCTGCAAGTTGCATTGTGTTGTCATTGGCAGCCACTGAGAGCACACTGTGATGGAAAGATATGGAATAAAGACATAAGAACCTTCATTGATCCACTCTACATTTATGGTGATTTGGTAAATTAATTGCTGAAAATTTTGTTAGTTTATTTTTCACAGTGCCTTGAAGGAAACTAAAATGATTCAGACAATAGGAAGTGTATTGTTTTTCATGCCTCTTTCGATGTATAAAACATGAGATTTGGGTTCACCTGCTCTTTGTCTGTGGCCTTTTCTATCTGACTTGAGCAGAAATTTGCAACAGGACAATGTTGGTGCCTTCTTCCATCATAAAGCAACTTTATTTTTGGCTTCCATTTATCCTAAAGTGACTGAACTAGAGCCTGTGAGACAGCTGGCAGGTAATCACACCATGTAAATAGCTTTGTTTCCTTCACATCAGGTTTGAAGGGTGCTGTGTTGTCACGTGCCTGCCTTTCTGCTGCTGCAGCACGTGCTGGACCATTTCACAGTGTGTGCTGAATACAAGCAAATCAAACTGCAGGGAGAAACTAGCCAGAAAAAGTAGGGGTTTTTTTATCTTTTCTTTAATTATTACACTTTGAAAAGACAGGTCCAGTCTACCTCAGCTTTGGAAAAAGCTCTTTCAGAGCTGTAGCGTGTGCGTGTTTGAGCTGACACGTGAAGCAGGAGCTGGTTTGGGAGCCCACAGCGTTGCATCACTGGCCTGGTGACTGTGGGGAGGTGACTGTGCTGGTTAATGGGGATTAATTAAATTGTGAGCAGCTGTTTCCTTAGTCTGTGGAACTGGGAGAGGTGTTGGCTGCAAACCAGAGTGAGCATGTCATGACACAGGGCAGGAGGCATAAAGGACATGGTGTGCTGCCCACATGCACAGGAGCAGAGCTCGAGAGCTGATTTGAAAATAAGTGTTTTTTAAAATTTTTATTGGTAACATTTAATTTTGTGTTCTTTAATTTCTCTCACTTAGGAGTTTTTTGTTTTATTGTTTACAAGCCCCGAGTCTTATGATCTCTAAACAGAGTTTACCTGGCCGCGGTAAAATCTTGATCATTCTCAGGTAGCTCCTCTGCAGGCCTAATAATTTCCACCTGGAAAAGCAGTCAGTAAAGAACTCAGAGTGCTGTGCTCAGATCTCCTGTAATTTCATTTTTCAATATTGCTACAGAATATTTAATGACTCTCTATAAAGTGTTAGTACAAATCACAGAACTGGAGAATTGTTTGGGTTGAAGGGACCTCTGGAGATCCTCCAGTCCAACCCCTGTGCCAAGACAGGGTCACTTGGAGCAGGGGACACAGGAAAACATCCAGGTGGGTTTGGGATGTCTCCAGAGAGGGGGACTCCACACCCTCCCTGGGCAGCTGTTCCAGGGCTCTGCCACCCTTGATTTAAAGAAGTTCTTCCTCCTGCTGAGGTGGAACTTCCTGTGTTTTAATTTATGGCCATATACATAATACATAAACCTAAACTTACAATTCAAAACAAATGGTGGTGTGATATCATCAGCTGTTTTATTCATGGATGTTTGCCTTTCTAGTCTGCAAAATTAGTCAAACTTCAGTATGTGCAAAAGCTGTGGCTCCTCAGAGTTTCCAAGCTGATCTTCCTCAGGACTTAACTTTCATCCACAAAACAAAGGGAGCCTGAGAAATGGCAGGATGAGTTTCCTCTGAAAACTGGTGATGATACTGAAACATGATACTTTAGTCTCTCTGCACTTGCCTTTGTAAGTGCCTCTGCTGAGAGTGTCCAAAGAGGTAACAAAGAATACCAACTGTGTAGTAATTCTATTGAGGATAAACAATGTCTCAGTAAGGGTGGGGTTAAGGGCAACGGATCATTCACAGAGGTCAGCAAATAAAGTATTTACATCACATTTCCATAGTGCTGGGGGAGTTATTTGTTTTGAGTGAATTACCCAGTAAACTTTGGCCTTGGCTGATTTCTGAACAGCCTCTAATTTTCATAAAGAAGAGAGTCTGTGAGCTTGTCCCTTTTATTCTTTATCCTAGAGGATATAGAGAGGAAGGATCCAGATTGTTCATGAGAGTTTTGAGCTGTGTTTGAACCTTTAATTAAAAGTGCTGAGCTTTGGGGAGCCTGGGCAATATTGCAGCCTGTAGGGCAGACTCTTTGATCCTGCCTTGTCCCAGTCCCCCATAAATCATGACTGGGGCCTTTCCAATCCCCCAGGGAATGCTGAATCAGGCTGTTACAGCGGCTGGAAAAGGCAACATAAAGTGCTGGATCCTGGACAGCAGTTGAGGCAGCAAGTTGTGTATGA
>VYXB01003476.1:290055-308463 GCA_013397135.1 Pachyramphus minor | reverse complement strand
TATTATAGTCTATACTTAGTGTAATATATACTATAATATATAGTGTATTATATCATATAATACACTATATATATACTATAATACACTAATTATATGGCATACTATAATAATTATATATTATATATCCTCTGCATTGCCTATATGCTATATATCTATATTATACAGAGATCTATATATAATATATAGATAAATACACTATAATACTACTGCTTATAGTATACATAATCTATCTTTATATATTTACATATCTATATATTACACACAAATATTTATCTATGTACTACATATAGTTAGATAAATACAGTACTACTACAATCATTTGTATTTAACACGATTTGTATCCAACACTGGAACAAAACAGCAATAACTTTATGTTCTCTAATGGCTTTATCTTCTCTAATAAATTTATTTTATCTTCTCTGTCGCTGCAACAAGGATTTGGATAAAAGTGATTGATTTGGTGCAGTTTTAGGCAGGGGGGGGAAAAAAAAGCGCAATGTCAAGATTTCCTGCAGTTTTCCTTTTGATCCAGTGCTGTGGATAAAGCAGCACTTCAGTCCTAAGCTTTACTATGTAATTTCTAAAAAATGTCGAGTAAAATCCTACAGCAGGGAAGAAAAAAAGGTTGTTTTGATCGCCTGTTATCCAAATCACACTTGGAAATGGCATTAAAAAGGCAGCAGGGAGGGAAAAAGGTCAGTGTTTGATAAGATAATTTCATTTCTACAACTGATGGGAATAAACAAATTCCTTGGATAACTCAGATATTCACAGAACCTGGGGGAATTTCCCGTTCTCTTGCTGGGGCTTCTGAGTTGTGGAGATCAGTCCCAACAAGGAAATTTCCTTGGATTTACAGACATGAGCGTAGAAATAAGTATATTGGGTTGAGTTTTGGCACATTCTCCCCCTGTCCCTTGATGTGCTGGGTGTTTGCCAAGGAATCTCCCAGGAATTGGCTTTCCAGGGCCACCATTGCCCTTATTCCCAGCCCCTTGCTCAGGTTTCTCCAAGCTGTAGATCTTCATGGTTGCACCATCTCAAAGCAGCTTTAGTTGCACCTTTAGCCCCAGCATTTGGGAATTCTGTCACAGTTTTTCATAATCAAGGGAATGTTGAAAAAAAGCTCCAAGATCATCAGATCCAGCTGTTCCCCAGCAGTGCCAAGGCCAGCACTGACCTGTGTCCTCAAGTGCCACATCCACAGGGCTTTTGAACCCCTCCAGGGATGGGGACTCCACCATGGGCAGCCCCTTCCGAGTCTTTACAACCCTTTCCATGAGGAAATTTTCCCTAATATCCAATCCAAACCTTCCCTGGTACAACTGGAGGCTGTTTCTTCCTGTCCTGTCACTTGAGAGAAGGGACTGACCCACACCTGGCTCCAGCCTCCTGTCAATAGGCTGCACCTCTACCCCAGTCCCAGGATTTGGGAATCACTGTTATTCCCTTGTGTGGCTTTTCCCAGCAAGCAAATGAAACCCTTCTGTCTTCTTCCATTGCATTTTTTAATTATATCGATATTTTAGTACCTGGTTTAGACTTAATTTTGGGGTTACATGGGTTTTGGTAACTCGATGTCTTAAGGAGATGGGTGTAGGGCAGTCCTCTCAAATCATTTGCTGGGAAGTTCCTCTGATACTCATCCAAAGCATGTAGTAGGACAAGAAAAAAGGTGGGAATTGGAGGATGTTGAGGGAAAATAAAAGCAGGAGTTTGTGGTCAGCGCTGCCTCCCCTTCACATAGAGTGAGCCGTGGGCATGGGGGGGCTGTTTGGGGGAGGTAGGGAACAAAGGGTTAATGGCACTTGTGTTGTGCAAGGGATGAAGGACCCAAATCCATCAGTTATTCCATCTGGGAACAGTTTTCATCCTTTTTTTTTCCAGTAGCATATCATGGAATTGCGGAATGGTTTGGGTTGGGAGGGACTTTAAAGCTCATCCAGTGCCACCCCTGCCATGGGCAGGGACACCTTCCACCAGCCCAGGTTGCTCCAAGCCCCGTCCAACCTGGCCTTGGACACTTCCAGGGATCCAGGGGCAGCCACAGCTTCTCTGGGCACCCTGTGCCAGGGCCTCCCCACCCTCACAGGGAACAATTCCTTCACAATATCCCATCAATCCCTGCCCTCTGGCAGTGGGAAGCCATTCCCTGTGTCCTGTCCCTCCCTCCCTTGTCCCCAGTCCCTCTCCAGCTCTCCTGGAGCCCCTTCAGGCCCTGCAAGGGACTCTCAGGAACCCCTGGAGCTTCTCTCCTCCAGGTGAACCCCCCCAGCTCTCCCAGCCTGGCTCCAGAGCAGAGGGGCTCCAGCTCTTGGAGCATCTCCATGGCCTCCTCTGGACTCTCTCCAGCAGCTCCACGTCCTTCTGAAGTTGGGAGCCCTGGGTTTGATAATCAGTGATTTCAAAGTTTTGCAGTTCCAAATGCACAGGAGGGGGGTGGATTAAGGTCTCGATGGCATTTTCAACTCCAGCGTTTTCTAAATCCTGTGTACTCAGTGTTCCTTTGCTGTCTGGGATTTAAGGTGCTAATCCATGGAAGATGCTCTATATGTGAATCTGAGCAGTCTGAGCGACAGAAAGCAAAAAATGCAGTTGGATTTGGTTACCAAAATACTGGGGGGGTTTTCTTTGTGTGTGGAGAATGTCAGATTCAAACTACGTCAAAGGGATTCATCTCATGTGTTCTGTGTCCCGGACATGAGGGAGCTTTGCTATTTTTATATATATATATATATATATATATATATATATATATATATGCATTTTATTGCTTTTATAAGTGTTCCAGGCCAGGTTGGATGGGGCTTGGAGCAATCTGGGATAGTGGAAAGTGTTGGGGTGGAATGACCTGGGTTTGAAGGTCCCTCCCAACCCAAGCCACTCTGGAATTCCCTGATAATCCTTTGTGACACATTGCAAATATGTCATATTTATATATCATAATTGCAAGGTAAAATAGATATTTAAGTATAATATAAACATGACTAATTGCCCTAAATGAAGCTGCAAACCACTTCATTAACTAGTTCTAGGTTTTTCCTGGCTGTAGCTGGAAAGCAGTTACGGTTTGGCTCGGGAATGCATTAGAGCCCTGGGAATGCCATTCCCATGTCTCCCAGCGTGCATTTTGGGAATTATTTCTCTAGAAACATTAATACTCTAACATTTTTATTCAGTTTAATACCCTGCTGTGGTCCACATGCCAGTGATGTGCTTCCTCCAATCCCGGACACCTTGGAGTCGTCTCCCTCCCGGATCCCACCACATGGATAGTCATGGACAAGCAGCTCTGCTGAAGTGTGTGAGGGAAGAGAAGTGTGTTAAATGCCTCAGGCAGATGATGCCAGGGCTCAGAACTGTGTTCTTGCAGCTCTGGCTGCTGCAGAGCACATTTTGGGAGTGTGAGCTCTGGGTGCTGAAAGCTGGGATCACAGCTCCTGTCTGCAGCCACATCGGGAGCGCCGGGATTTATGTGGGAGGCGTTCCTTGCCAGGCTTTTCCTTTCCCTCTTCCATTTGTCTCTCATCCCAATTAAAGAATGGATTTAATAAGGCACAAATCGCAAAAAAGAAAACCAAAATTCCTCTCTGTTGCTCACGGTGCTCCTGATGGAAAGTGGGAACCTGGAGGAGATTTGTGGCATAATTCCAATCCTGTGGGCAGAGCTGTTGTGCCCTCGTCATGCCAGCCTTAAAGATGCCAACCATCCTTCTTGTTCCACACGGGGAATTAGTATGGATCAGAAGTTCTTGGGATGCCTCTGTTTAATTAGCAGAGTGTGAATACAGTCCTCCTTTTATCAGGATTCTGTGGCAACAGTGAATAAAACAGAAGAAATGTGTAAAATTAATTAGCTTTCAATATAATTAGTATTTTTTAGGCTTGTTGGACTGAGGGTCGCTCTTGGATAAAGGAAAACTTTATCCAAGGTGTCTGGTCCATCCTGCAGATCCTGCTGGGACGAGGTGCTCAGCAGCAGGTGTTGATTTGATGTGGAGCTCTACACCAGATTTGAGCGAAAATTCAAAGTAAACAGGGAAGAGTAAAAGGTTTTGGTTTGGGGAAAAATATTTTTATTTTATTACTGATGTCTTGTTCATTAAAGGAAGCATTTGGGTTATATTTACTGATAGAACTGTGGGATAGAGTCAGGGAAAAGCTGCCTATGGGGTAACAAAACAGTTTCAATCGTGATGGATTTGATCGCACGGGGACAAAATTTTGACTTGAGTTGTACTTCTATTAATTTTTCAACTGATATCAATGAAAACATAGCTTTGGTTTTACAGGTGCCCCAGAAGAAAAAGTCTTTTTGGGCCCAGCACAAAAAAAAGAGATTAGTTCCTAGTAGGAGTTAATAGATCTCTAACAATAAATTTTAGCAGGTTGGTATAGGTGGAGAAAAGCTTTGTGGGATGAAGATGATTATGGGCTCAGACTGAGACTGACCTCTTCATACAGGGTGTGAAGAAATCATTAAAAAACCATTGCCTGGTGAAGTAGATTATAAGTAAACTCAAAATTCCATTGGGGGGATGGTTCAGGCTGAATGGAACATAATCTTTTGTTTGGATTTGAGGCTGTTACTTCGTTTGAGAGTTGAAGGATGACAGGACAAGTTGTCTCTTATAATCAGGATTTGCAACCAAGCTGAATAAGGAATTTAATTCTTTCATTTTACTGCAAAAATGCATGTTATTTCTTCCCACTATCCCATCTATCCCTGCCCTCTGGCAGTTTGAATCCACCCTCCTTGTCCTGTCCCTCCATCCCTTGTCCCCAGTCCCTCTCCAGGTCTTCTGGAGCCCCATCAGGCCCTGGAAGGGGCTCTTAGGTCTCCCTGGAGCCTTCTCCAGGTGAGCACCCACAGCTCTTCCAGCCTTTGGAGCATCTCCATGGCCTCTGGACTCGCTCCAGCAGCTCCACATCCCAGGACTGGGCACAGCACTGCAGGAGCAGAGAGGGAGAAAATCTCTATTGCCATTTCTTCCCATTTGACTGATCATCAAACCCTCTTCTTTTCTCAATAAAATCCACCTAATGAACATGTGAAGCCATTTCCTGGAGTTCCACACCCTCAGCACATGGAGCAGCTTCAGGTCTTCTCATGGCTGGACCTGTTGGGTGTTTGGCTGCCACGAGGAGCTTTTGGCTTCTGGCAAATCCGTGTTACAGTCGTGGGATGATGTCCTGTTTTTAACTGAGATGGATGAACTGAATTCTGAAATCTCTCAAGAAGTAGCTTTCATTTAGGCTGTAAATCCCAGTGGCTTCAGAGGGATCTTTTTCCTGAGGCTTTCCACAGGGAGCTGGATTTCTCTGGAGACAGGGGGAATGTTATTATTTAATTTGCTGTCAGAAGTCCCCCTGCCCTTTTCTCTTGGCTTATTTCCTAAATCTCAAACACAGGATCTGGCTTGTTGGTTTTCTTTCCAGTGCATATCGTCCAATCCACTGAAGTTGGGTCAGAGCATCCCAGCTGGAGAATTCCATCTCCTCCGGCTTCTGAAGCACATGGATTAATGGAAATCTCCACGAGAATCCCAAAGGATGCTCAGAAGGGCAAGAATTTGGGGTTTTAAAGAGAGATTTTCTCAGCTTCTAGTGCAGCACAGTGACTTGCATTGTGGAGCCACCAGAAGCTGTAGCTGCTTGGAAGCCTCAGAAGTCCAAGGGACATGGAGCTGCTGGAGTGAGACCAGAGCAGACATGGAGATGCTCCAGGGCTGGAGCCCCTGTGCTCTGGAGCCAGGCTGGGAGAGCTGGGGGGGTCACCTGGAGAAGAGAAGGATCCAGGGAGACCTGAGAGCCCCTTCCAGGGCCCAAAGGGGCTCCAGGAGAGCTGGAGAGGGACTGGGGACAAGGGATGGAGGGACAGGACACAGGGAATGGCTTCCCACTGCCAGAGGGCAGGGAGAGATGGAAAATGGGGAAGGCATTGTTCCCTGTGAGGGTGGGGAGGCTCTGGCCCAGGTTGCCCAGAGAAGCTGTGGCTGCCCCTGGATCCCTGGAAGTGTCCAAGGCCAGGTTGGAGCAACCTGGGCTGGTGGGAGGTGTCCCTGCCCATGGCAGGGGTGGAACTGGGGGGTTTTTAGGGTCCCTCCCAACCCAAACTTCCAAGAGGCTTTTGTTCCCTGTTTTTCAGCTGCCTCTCAAGTGGCATCATCCTTTCCAACCCCTGGCTCTGTCCTGCTCCCTCAGGCCTCCCTTCCCCATCAACAACCCTCTCAGCAGGCAGGAAAAGCCACTCCAGCAGTGACTTGGTCACCAGCAGGACACGTGGCAGATCAGCAGGACAGGAAACAAACTTCCCCAAATGCTGCTTAATTCAGTATTTTCTTCTACTGATTTATTTTTATTATTTTGGGTGGGATGTTCAAGCTTTCAGTGGGAGATCACTGATAAGACGGTGATTTTTAAAGCTGCCACACCTGCCAGGGTCATGCAGGTGTTTGGGTTTAAATGTTTGCTGGATTAAACCCAGATCTGCCCTATCTGGAAGATATTTTTATGCTCTCTAAGCGGATTCTTTAGCCAGTCTGTCACAGCCCTGAAAGAAAGGAGTACATGGGGTTTTTTGTTGATAATCTTAGATATTTTCCAGGGTTTCATAGATATGGAAAGAAAGGATTTAAGTAAATCCATAATTTATTATTTGCAGGGCCAGATTTGCAGGCTGTTAGAAACACAAGGTGGATGTGGGTTTTTTTATAGCACCTGGGACAACAGAGGTCACAGCTCAGGAGATCCAAGGACTCGTCTCTTCCCTGATCCAGCCATGTCATCAATTTCCCCACAGCCATTCATTTGCTGTTCCCAGTTTTAAGAGGCTTTGCAGCACCCATGGAATCGGCTTTTCCATGCATTCCCAAGCTGTTGCTTGCAGACAGGGTGGGACCCAAGGGTTGGTGGTTGCCCTTCACTTCTTGTGTGGAGCAAATAGAAAATATTCAATTCAGGCCGAAATGTGGTTACAATTTGTGCACTGGGTGGGTTTCACTGTGCTGGAGGTGGCTCAGCTCAAGTTCCTCTTTCCAGCAGTTTCCCTGGGACATGGGCAGTGCCTCTGCACCAAAATATTTCCCTTCCACCTGAGCAAGTTTAAAACTGAACTAGAAAAATCTAAGTCAGGCATTACATGTAAGAAATACTCTTCAGAAAGTCCATTTGTGATGTGTCAGCAGCACTTGGCACTGTCCTGCTCCAACACAATGGGAAGGGCACAGAGTCGTAGAGCAAAAGGTCCCTTCATATAATAATATAATATTATTGCTTGTAATAATATAAAAATAATGCTTGGACTGCTGACTTGAAGATAAATAACCATAGCTGTGAAAAAAACCTACACAAACATCTGCGGCGCTCCTGGTTGTCTTGCAGTAGGAGGCTCAGGACAAGGGGCCTGCTTTAAATGGAGCATCTCCAGGGCTTGGTATCAGAATTAAAAATGAGCTTTTCTGAAAGCCTGGGCATTCCCAGACACCAAATGATTTATGGGATGGAGTTGTGGGATGGATGAGGTACCTGCTTTGTGCTCGGGGCTGTGCTGGATCCCTCAGGGAAAGCCTGGGAGGAGAGGGTGTGTGTCTGCATCTCCTCCTGGGACTTCACTTTACCAACCATTTCCCAAATTCCCATCCCTAGTTATGTACATATAAAAGCTAATTTTGGCCAAAGAAACCAAATCCAACCTTGTGCTTGCTTGAAAACACTCCATGATTTCCAGCCTCTAACCCTGAAGAAACGAATTGTTTCCAACAAAGCTGCTTTCATCTGTGAGCTGCAGACAATCCAATATTATCTGTAAAAGCCAAAAAAAATAGAGAATTAGCAACTATATTAAGGAAAAACACAAATATTAATTAACTTGATGGGTGTTTTCCCTTTGATCCATACTTTTTTCCCCTGGTGTCTCCCATAACATTGCCCACAGTGACACCTGCTGGCATTTGGGACAAGGCTGGATTGCAGGTCGTCAGGAGCAAGGGATCAATTAGGGACAAAAATGAAGAAAATAGTCAGTGTGGTCATGGAGGGACACCTGGAATGGCCACCAAGCTGGGAATGCTGGGGACCTGGAGCTCCTGCAGCAGCTGGAGCCCCTCCAGCAAAGGGCCCAGGTGTTAAAGCCCAACTTTGTGCTGGGCAGAAATCAAACATTAGGATGGGGAGATCCTCCTCCCTCCCCAGGCCTTGGTGGCTTCTCAAGATACAGGTGCTTCTGTTTTTAGGGAGCTTATTTTCCTTGGGAAATGCACTTGCTCCCACTCCCTGTGTATTAAACATCCACTTGCAGGTCTTGGGGATGTATTTGAACCAACTCCTGCTTTCCCACCCTTGGTGTGGTATTTGCAGTGTGGGAGTTTGAATAACAGTAATTGAAAGTTGTGCTTCTGATAGCACAGGGCCATTTCACCCTTAATCCATGAGATAGTCATTGGATATGGGAAAATATAACCAGGGGAGGAAGGGAGAAACACCTCAGGGTCACTGATGTGGAAGAATTGAGCTGGACCGATTTCCCTCCTGCACACAAAGGGCCATTGCAGTGATGTTTTCTTATTTACATTTTTAACACCTTATGGCTTTCTGTCCTTCTTAGCAGGGCATTTGCTGTGGAGCTTCCCAAAGTGCAANCCTTATGGCTTTCTGTCCTTCTTAACAGGAGCTTCCCAAAGTGCAGTTTCTCACTGCTCTGGGGGTCAGGTCCTGTCTGCCAGGTGGAGCTGGGGAGGGGGCACAGGGGGGATTGCAGGGCTCCCTGCTGGCACAATGCACTTATCAGCCACCAGGACTGAGCTGGGGGAGAGCTACACCCCCCTCCCAGCCTCCTTTTTGGTAGAAAAGGGATGTTGTTCTGCTGGAGAAGTGCTTTGGTTGGGCTGTGAGTGGGTTGTTGCATTAGAAAAAGGGGGTTTTGGTTTTGGCTTTGTGTTTCCGAGGGTTAATGGATGTGGGGTGGTTTGTAGGGCCAGGAGTTGGACTCCGTGACCCTGAGGGGTCCCTTCCAACTCCTTCCAACTATGAAAAAAGTGTTCCTGACCTTCAGAGCACCCAGGGAGTCGAGCACAGGGTGGAACTTCTGCCTGTCATTTGAAGTGTGCAGGGGAAGAGGAGTGTGGGACTGCTCCTGTTCCCCATCCCTGGGAGTGTCCAAGGTCAGGTTGGATGGGGCTTGGAGCAACCTGTGCTAGTGGAAGGTGTCCCCTCCAACCCAACCCATTCTGGGGTTTTCTGGTTGTATTTGGGGATCATCCACAGGTTTTTGGGTACAAAGCTTCAGCCACTGCAGTAGTAGAACATCATCTCAAAACACTGTCACTGAGGCCACAACTCAACCCTTGGGCATTGGGGATGGATATCTGGAATGAAATCAAGGTGTGGGCTTTCATAAAGGAAACCTCCTGATCCAAATGTAGAGAAATCAAATGCAGAAGAGAAATTCAGCCTCTAAAACGAGGATTTGGGTCAGAAATTGTTTATTTCTCCAAGAATTTAAGAAAACCCTGATCTTTCTGATCTCGAGGCCAAGTCCAGCTCACATCCTTTGGTACAATTTTAAGCAGCCTAATGTCTATTTTAGGCAAGAGGAATTGCTGGCCTGGCCCATATCCTATGGGTAACAGAGCATAAGGAATTGGGACTCACACAGGTTGATCCTCTCCTTGGTTGCTTCCCCTCCCTCAGTCACAAGGATTTTGGAAAGGCATTGGCAAAGCCTGGTCCTGGAGTAAGAATGTGCCCACTGAGAACTCCAGGTGGGATTTAGAGGTTTGTTGAAGGTCTGCTCAGGCCACTCCTTCATGGTTACTAAAACTAGTCAGCCTTTCCTTGCCAGTATGGCCAGTTTTCATTTAAAAATGAGAAAATTCTCATTTAAAGAAGGGGGGAGTTTTTAGGGACCTGTGAAGGGACAGGGGAGAAGTCAACTCTTCTTCTGAAAACCTTTTTAAACATGACTTACCTGCAGTCAGACCCATTGTGGGCAAGAAGACAAGCAAGTCTGTTTTCTGAAAGTCATGGAAAACAGGCAGGAGGGGATCTCCTGCCGGGGATCTGAGAGTTCCAGGTGCTCTTCCTCTGCTCAGCATGACACTTGTGCTGAAAAATAAGATTTTAAGGATCTCAGAGTGAATATAAAATGAAAATAACTGGCTGTTTGGAGACAAGTGGGGAAAAAACAGCTTGTTGCTGGGAAAACTCAGGCCATCACTGCAGTGGGTACACGTGGTGGCCTCAGTCAGGGCATAAGTGGAAGAGATGAGCTCCCCTCCCCGTCCCTTCTGCCTGGTCACCCAGAGAGGTGGGCAGTGGAAACACTGTGGCTGTTCCCAGATTTCTGCTGCCCTTGGAGCAGGATTTCCCTCGGCTGTGCGGGGTTGGGGTTATACCACCAGGATGGGTGAGCCCAGCCCTGCTGTGCTCCTCTCCTTGGAAATCCAAATGGCCATTTTCCAGTCCCTCCCAGAGAAAGGAGGGAATTTGGAGTTCCAGGAAGCCCTGGTGAAGGAATGCCCAGATTGATGTCCCAGTAAGGCAAGAATCAGTTGTCCCTTCACTGTGCTGTGCCTTGGGCCTACAGCCTGACTGAGATGACATTTCCCAGCCTAGGTCTGGGTCTCTTTTCAGGGCTGATATTAAGATACCATTAGAAAAATCTGCTGTAAGGCACAAAAGAGATGTATCCAGTCCAATATTTGTAAATGTGGTCACTCCGGGAGAGATGTTGCTGCTGCAGAGTCACTCTTTGGAGCTGCACGAGCCTGGTGTAACAGTAAAAAGTGTAAATGAACAGTAAAAATTAGTGATTTCTCTCCTTGGGCGAGGTTATTTTGCATTTCTGTTGCAAAATAGAACTTTTATCCAAACTTTCCTGGTTCTGTTGTCAAGGAGACAGTTGCAAGCCAGGTGAGGGACTCGAGGCAACTTCTGTTTCCGTCAGGAAAAGTTGATATTGCTGTTTAAAATAACACAGATTTTGGGGGTTCCAATTTCACTGCACACTCAAAGTTATCTTGCTGCTTTAATAAATTCCAGGCAGACATTTGATCTTGGTGACTCCAGCAGGATTCACTTCCACCATTCCTTGCCATCCAGGGCGTTTGTTGGCACACTGGGAGCAGAGGCTGAGTTTGTGTCCTGGGGGTTGATAAAACTCTGCTTTTTTCCCACCTTTTGTGCAGTTAAGGAGAGAAATTGAGGGAAAAGGAGAGTATTTTGTGGCAACAGCCCAAATGCATGGGGATATAAAGGGGAGTGTGAGCTGTGGGAATGTTTGTTCCATGTGGTGCTGCCAAAACCAGAAGTAGTTGTCACCTGCAAGGCCCCTCAAGGTGTTGCCAAACTGGGAGCAACTGGTCAATTCAGGAGTTTGAACCTGAAAAATTACCTATTTCAGTAAAACTCTGCAGAGATTGGCTAAATCAACTGTTGGTCATGGCTTTGCTTCCCATAAAGGTGATTTGAGGTGTTATTTGCATATTTATTTGCATATGGAAACATGGAGTCTCCTCTTTGATTGAGACCCCAGAAAGAAAATATGTTTAATCACAGGTGGCTCGAAGAGTGGTTGAATATATTCAATTAATACTGGGGGATTTTTTATTCCTCATGATAGGTTATGGAACAAGCTTGGATCCTCGTGGCCATGCAAATAACTTGCCTGAATAAGCACACAAAATTTGGAGGAAATTAAGACAGATACATGGAACAAATGTGCTGATTTGTTTACTTCCAGTTTCATTTTTGCCAGGCATTGATTGCCATTCCCAGAACTGTGGAACTGCTGCAGTGACACAGTGTGAGGCTGCTCCTGGCTGCATTTCCTCCATTTTCCAATGTGTTAATGTTCCAGGTGTGCTGGGAATGTCTCAGGAACGGGGTGGTTCAGGTAGTGATTTCAATCCTGCAAAAAGCTCAAAGTGAAATGTGTGTGACTGGCCATGGGTACACAAACTTTTTTCCCCTCTTTTCAACTGGCAACTTGATCTTTTTAATGATTTTTTTTTATGATTTATTCCCCCTCTCAGCGTCAGCATCAACCCCATGCAACTTGCTCTATAAATTAAAGAAAAAAAATTGTATTTTAATTTTGCTTTATTTTACTGTTTGCTAATTTTCAGTCAGATGAATTCCATCCTGTTGCCTGGGTATCCTTCTTCTAATTACGATTCTCCACCTTGATTTAGCTGTGAATCTGTTATTATTCTAATTAACAAGCCAAGCTTTGCAGGTTTTCCAACCCAATTCCTGGCTTTATCTGTGACCTAATACCACTGTCACCTTTCACCTGGCTAATGGGCTGTCTTTCGTTATCTCTCATGGCAATAAATCCTATTTTTTTTCCATATCAATTCCTGTCCCACCTCTCTGGAAATTCTTGTTGCTAGAGCTTCTCTCCTGTTTCTCCTCTCCTGTCCCAACGTGCTGCTCTCACCCATTTATCATCTCTCTGCTTTTCTAACCCTTCAGCTGCCTCTCGTGATGTTCTCCCTTGACCTTTTATCCTTTCCAGCCCCGCTGCATCTCTTTGAGCTTCCCAGTTTTTCCAGCATCCTCTCCTTCCTCCATTTCTCAGCCTCCCTAAATTCCTGGTTCTTCTCGTCCTGCCCATTAATCTGCTTTTACTTCTCTTTTCCTGTTCCTTGGCACTGAAGGGAATGAAGCTCTGCCCCACTGCCGTCTCTTCTGGTGACCTCTTGTGATGCCAAAGAAACGTGTGGTGACAGGGCTGAGCTTCCTACTCATGCCCTCATCCTGCCTTTTGCCCTTCCTCGTCCTCTGAGCATCTTTCCATGTGGCCTTTCTCCCAGAGCATCGTGGTTTCCTGTCATCCCTCTCACCCCCTGCCATCTAATTTCTCTCCTCTTACACTTTCCCATCCGTTTTTGTTGTGTGTGGGGATGGAAAACCTTCTCTCAGTGGCTACTCCTGGAAAAACCAGTGCATTGGAGCCTCTGCTCTCTTCCTGCAACTTCCTTTATAAAATGAAACATCCTGCAGGGCCCAGTGGGGCATCTCCTGAACTTGTGCCCTCTGTGCTCCCGCTCGGGGAGCGTCCCTGCCCTGGGGGACAGCAGGGACAGTGGCAGGCTTCAGGGTCAGGGGGTGGTGGCCCCTGTGCCAGCTGGTGACAGCGTTTTACAGTTCAGTTTTGGAGGCAGAAACAGAGAAACAGATTTTGATTTCAGCCCTGCAGAGAAAAAACAGCTGAGGGGGGGTGGCCTGGCAGTTGTGGGAGGGTTGGGAGGCCTGGCTGCTCTCCAAAAACAGTGGTCAGGCTGTTACAGCAACAGTGGGGATGGAGTGAGAGTCAAAATGTGGCTTCCAATGCCTTGTGTGGGCATTTAGAGGAAAGGAAAGCAGGACATTTCTTCAGCAAGAACACATAAAACTGAATCCTGCTTCTTTAGATTCTTACAGAATCCCAGGATGGGTCAGGCTGGAAGGGACCACAGCGGGGATCTGGTGCCACCTCCCTGCTCCAGCAGGGCCAGCCCAGAGCACATGGACAGCAGTGTGTCCAGACAGCTCTGGAATATCCCCAGGGAGGAGAGTCCAGCCCCTCTCTGGTCTCTGTTCCTGTGTCCCTATTGACAGGTCAGTGCAAAAGTCTTGAATTCCCAGTGAAAATTCAGCCTGTGCTTCAGGACCAGCAGTTCTGGAGTTGCCAGACGTTGGAAAAATCATAGTGTGGAGGTGGTCTTTTGTTCCAAACTGAGTATGTGGGTTTTCTCTCTTCCACAACTTCCAGTTCTATAATATTATTTCCATCATCTTTTTTGCCTTGTCATGGGAGCAGCTCCTGGGAGTGGAGTGGTCCCAGCTCAGTTTGTGGATCTTTAGTACCTTTGGGATACTGAAGTGGGAGCAGATTTTGAGAAGGAAGAGCAGGAGGATACCCATCATCCTCTCAGCACAGCCCAGGCACATTCAGACCCATGGAACAGCGCTGCCAACCCCCAAAAGACACAACCAGGAAATTAAAGCAATCATTTAACCAAAGAACAAATTAGGAACATTTGTCCCATCTTTTTGTTTCAGGAGCAGCAGGGTGCTGGTGGTTAATCTGTCCCAGTTTGTACCCTGTGCATTAGGTGTAGGCTGCAGTTGCTTTTGCTTCAGTGAAATAATTGCTGAATGCACCTCTGGGGCTGTTCTCACACATACTTTTGTGTGGGATGAGGAAGATGCTCTTCACTGATTAACTTTTTAGGTTTAGGTCATGGAATTTAGTTTTGGGTGGTCATTCTCTGAGCAGAGAGATGCACTTGATGATCTTTAAGGGTCCCTTCCAACCCTGTTCTGTGACTCTCTGATTTGTGTTACTCCATAAGCAGTATGGGAATGTCCCCATGGGAATATTCCCTTTAGGGGCATTGAGACCCTGGCTGGTGTGGGGATGGTTTTGCAGGAACTGGAAGTGCAGAAGGACCACAACTGGAGAGGACACCCAGACTGTCCAGATCATGCTCAGGGCTGAGCTGTTTCCTCAGTGCTCTCACGGTCCATTAAGAAGCCACAGTGAATCAGGCAAAATATTTCTCAGAAGGTTTTAACAGGGAGAGAGTCTGCTGTAACTTACACAGCTTGGACTTAAAGACCATCTCATCCCACCCCTGCCATGGGCAGGGACACCTTCCACCAGCCCAGGTTGCTTCAGCCTGGCCTTGGACACTTCCAGGGATCCAGGGGCAGCCACAGCTTCTCTGGGCACCCTGTGCCAGGGCCTCCCCACCCTCCCAGGGAAAGATTTCTTCCCCATATCCCATCTATCCCTGCCCTCTGCCAGTGGGAAGCCATTCCCCCTTGTCCTGCCACTCCAGACCCTGTAAATAGTCTCTCTCCATCTTCCTTCTCGTCTCCCTTCAGGCCCTGGTCACCTTCCTCATCTGCCTTCCCATCTCTGTGCTCCATAATTATCATTATGGATAATTAAAGGCCTAGTTAACCCTTGCTACCCCTCAGCCCTGCAGCTCCCTCATATTTTAACATCCCACTTTTTGAGCTCTAGTGAAGCTGCTGTCTGGGTATGGACATGTCCCGAGTGTCAAAAATTAGGGATAGTTATGGAGATAAGCACAATAGGATCATCTTTTGGCTGTTTGAAGGAGCAGCATTTTTGGATAATCCCTGAGACACATTGTAAAAGCAGGGAAGAAAATCCCCATGATTCCCAAGGAATTCAGTACAGAAGACCATTAATAACCTGCTTGGTTTTGCTGCATTTTTAGCAAATAAACATGTTTTCCCATTTTATTTTCTTAGCACTGCAGCCTTGAAGGGATGGTTAAGGTAGCAAGTCCAGAACAGGAAAAATAAGTCTTTTGAAAGCTGCTTCTGTTTGGAGTTCTACTGGGGTTTCTGTGAATGTTTTTTAGAGCACCAGCAGCAAATATTGAGACTATTTTCATTTTTAGTATAACCTGGCTGGGGTGGGTTAGACATGGAGCACTGCCATCCAACCCACTGGTTAATGTGGTGTAAAACTGGCTCCGGGGAGTCAAACTCCTCCATTTCAAAGCCACCTTTGTGTCTCTGCTCCCCTCAGGTGACCTTTGGATTACGTAGCATTCCAAGCACACGATTTCCCACTTTTTCCCAAATATTCTGGGGATAAACAAAGCAGTCAGGGCACCCAGCTGCTTTTGGTTCTGGGGAACATAGTGTGTCAAAAAAGCGGTGAGTGACAAAAGCTGGTGTTGTTTGGCCAGCTGGTGCCTCACTGTTTCTGATTCTGTACTCCATGCTCATCAAAATCCCATTACTCCTTAGGAGAACTTTGTTCCGTGGGGTGTTTCTCCACTGGAGGCTGAGGTGGCACTTTGGGTGGCATGAGGGATTCCATAAAGCAGAATATTGGCCTTTTTTAGGGCATGATCTGGACCATGAGGTGCTCTGCACCTCTGCTGCTTCCTCTGTGGGATACCTTGAGCAGGTCATGGAGACTTATCCGTGTCTTACCCCATCAAACCTGCGGAGTAAGAATCTTTTCCCCCTTGACACTGGGAGTTTTTCACAGTTTTAAATAAAATTGGCAATAGAAGAAAGGAGGGAAACACATTTTTATAGAAGCTGCTATTAGTGGGCAAACAGGGACCTCCATGAGAGGCATCTGATGGACCACACAGGAGGAACTTAAAGGGGAAGAGGAGCTTCACTCATGTTCATTTGGGTTGGAAATGCTGTTTTGGGAAGGATTTCAGCTTCTCTGTATGGTCAGGTTGATTTTAACCTGAAGATTTGAAGGCCATTTAGACACGGGATTAAAATCTGTCTCTGGCATGGAAACTGGCCTGGTTTAGGGTTTGGTTTGGTTTTGGTAAAGAATCTGATTTATATCTAAGGGGAAATGATAATTTGGAGTGATGGTAACAGTTAATATGGAGCTTGGACTGTTGGATTCCCAGATTTCAGTGTGTCCCACGTACGTTGTAGATGGATTTCCTGGTAGTTTTCATGCTGGTTTTCCAGGTCCAGCCCAGAAATTATTTTACCTTTTGTTCTTCCATTTCATTCATAAACCACATATTGACCCCTAATCCAACAAAAACACTATTTAAACCCATTCTCTCCAGCCTTCCTAATGTCGCATGACCATTTATAGGTCAGATAATGAAATCCAATCCAAAAATATTAATGAAAGAACTAAAACCCTAAGAAAACCTTCAATGTTTAATTTCAGACATAGCCAAAAAAAAAGCAGAAAAATCAAGACATTTTTTATCACTTATTTTTATTTAATTACTTATTTTCTTGCAAAGAAACCTCTTCTTGGAGCACTTAAACCTCTGATTTATCCTCTGCATTTGGGTTGCAAGCTTGGCTTGCTTTCTGCACCCCCACAGGCCCTATTACTGAAGGTACAACCCCTTACTGCGGTAGACTGGAGAAATGTTTTATTCTGTAGGTAAATGGGGTGGCAGGGATTGTTCTGTGGGTGATAAAGCAGCTCTCACCCCAGAGAGAAGCACCTGAAGGGCCTGAACATTTATAAACGTTACTTTATAAAGCAACAACCCAGTTAACATGACAAATATTCTGAATTTTGTGGCATTTATAATTCAGTGATGCTGAGCTTTTATTTGCCAAAGCTTATAAAATATACATTTGTGGCTTGCTGAGTGTTCTCAACAGTTATTCCTTGGCTTTTTATCATGGCTGTTCCCTTGAACTCTGCCTTGCCCAGTCTTTGCTGCCAAATTGGGACCTGTGTCTCTTCAGCCTCCATTGGGTTTTCTCTATTTGAGTTCCACTTTTACCCTGGATTTCTGCTGTTTTCCACTGGGAAAGAAGGAAATGGAAGATTAGTTGACACAGTTTGGTCAGCTCTTCCAGCCAGGAATTAATTTCTGTGTTTTGCTTTAATTTTGTCATGGCCTGAAGGAGCTGTTTCTGAAGCAGTGTGCCCAGAAAACCATGGGATGCTTTGGCTTGAGTGAAATCTGAGCAAATAAATCAGCTTTTCCTCCCATAACTTTGCTGTTGCCTCTGAAAATGCAGTGTTCCATCCAGAATCCTTTCTTGCAGGGGGACACTCAATGCTGTGGTCCCTGGAGGTGCCCAAGGAAGGCCTGACCATGGCACTCAGTGCTCTGGGCTGGGGGACAAGGTTGGCATCAGGCACAGGGGGTACTTGTTGACCTTGGAGGGCTTTTTCAGCCTTGGTTATTCCATAAAAAGTCTAAACCCAAAAAGATTCAAGTTCTAAGTCCAACTTTGGAGCGTTAAAGTAACTACGTAACTTTTTAAAATTCATTTGTGACTACAAAGGGAAATCTTTATTACCTATGTTAAAGGCTTTCTGGGAATTCTGTCACCAGCATGTTTTGAGAAGAGTGACCTGATCTACTGGGTGGTATCCCTGCCCATTAGATGGGATTGGAACTAGATGATCTTTAAGGTCATTTCCAACCCAAGCCATTCTGTGAAGATGCGAACAAATTGTTCTCTCCGTCACAAGGATCCCCTTCAACAGGGCCTGGTTTCCATTTACAGCTCAGCCATGGACTTCCACCTTGCGAACACAAGTCCAGAAGAAGCAATGGAGTCAGTCTGAAGCTCAAAATAACACATGGAACCTACTTCTTTACTGGGTTTATATTTTTGTGATGTTAATTCACATATTATTCCTTTGCATGTACCAGCACGCCTTTGTAAAGCTGTAGGGATTGCTGGTTTTCCTCCTGTTGTTCGTGGAGGGTTTTTTTCTATATGAAATGGAGCGTGTGATGCTGAAGTGTGAATGAGCTCTGCCATAAGCACGGGTGACACATTTAGGGCAGGAAGGCTCTGCAGAGGGATCTGGACAGGCTGGATCCATGGGCTGAGGGACAACAAGGCCCAGTGCTGGGTCCTGCCCTTGGGTCACCCCAACCCCTGCAGCTCCAGGCTGGGGCAGAGGGG
>VYXB01003476.1:278967-289697 GCA_013397135.1 Pachyramphus minor | reverse complement strand
GGCACAGGGGGGATCCATGGGCTGGGAGGGCTTTTCCAACCTCAGTGATCCTGGGATTCTATGAACTTTTGCCAAAATATTTCTTCAGAGCACTTTTTACAACGGTACCAGATGTACCTGAGAAGGTCTTGCTGCCTTGTTTTTGATTGTCTGAAAGCAGGACGCTTCTGATTATTTTTATTTACTTGTGACATAAACAAAGCCTTGGGCACCTTCCCTGCCTGGCCCGGGGCTCTCAGGCTAAACAGGCAGAATAGTTTGGTTGGAAGTGCAAAGCACTCAGATGAGTTGGTTTGTGTAAGCCAAGGAGGATTGAAGAGGAAGAGGATGGGGAAGAGTGGATTGATTCAAGCAGGAAAACCAGGTAGAATTGGCTGGGAAAGAAATGGCTTGAAATACATAAAGATGAAGATGTGGATGGAGGGAAGGGCATGGAATGAGGAGGAGGTCAAGTGGAATGAAAGCTCTGTGGGATTGGGCTCTCAGGGAAGGAGCAGAGGAATGTGATTTGGATGTTGGAGGAAGGATTTCAATGTGATTAGAGCTCAGAGGAAAGAAAGAGAGTAGACACAAGATGCTGGATTAAGATGCAATTTAGATGCTTCAGAGCTCAGATTTGCTCTTCTTTCATTCCTTGTGTAAAGTTTGGGAACACACGTAATAATATTTGCAGTCATTAGATTTTTAGGTGCCTACAGAATTCCACCTGAGAGGATCTGATCCCATCACCTCGTAAAATCAGGCCCTTTCAAGGAGTCTCATCCTGGATGCGCAGAAACGTCCATCCCCAAATCTGCTCTCCAGAAATGCTTCATAAACAAGTGAAAGTCTGTGAGTTTGTGTCCAGGGGCTCCTCCAGGATTTTTTTACTCTTTCCATGAAAAGAGGAAAAAATGCAGCGTTTTTAGATCCAGTGGAGTCTGTTCAGGGTCAGGGCAACCCACAAATTAAACTTCCTGACACACATTCTCCTGTCCCCTTATTTGAAGTGCCATGATAATATTCAGGATTTGTGGTTCTGGTAGAGAACTTTTTTGGTTTTGTTTTCGTTGTGTTTTTTAGGTGGGAAGTTGTTGTTTTGGTTTGGTTTGGGGTTTGTTTGTTTGAGTTTTTTGGGGTTTTTTGTTAATTTATTGATCTTCTGGGGAGTCTGAGGATTATTAATTACTAACCTGCTCCTTTGGCTTTCTGCTTTTATTTACCCATATTTTTTTGCTTCAGTTGCTGCCTAACTAGATGTATTTTAAGGAACTCATCTAATTCATTCTGTGTTATAGTTCACTCAGATATTTTTCAGATTTTAAAAAAAGAATTTAAAAATATTTTTATATTTTAATATATTTTGTATTTTAATAGATTTTTATATTTTAATATATTTCATATTTTAATATATTTCTATTTTTTAACGTATTTTAATATTTTTTAATATATTTTACATTTAATTTCTTTCCTTTTCATTAACATCCCTGTGTGCACAATGCTCCCAAATCAAAGAGTTGTTTTTTCCCATTGCTTTTCCATAAACCTTTGCCTGTTTATTTTCCCATGGGATTCTCTTGTCAATCTGGAAGTCACACCAAAAAGGTTGGGTGTAAAGATAATCAAATAAACATAGTAAATAAACACAATATCCTTGAAAGAAAACATCTCCAGCTTATCCAAATTCAAGGATTTGAATGAATCCCTCTCAAGTTATCCCTGTTTTTACATTATTTGGGATTAGAAGACCTGATGGTCTTTGCTACGGCTTCAAACAGCACTTGAGCCAGAGGGTTTGGGGAGGCTGGATATGAATGGAGAGTCTTTATTTGGAAAATATTGGGAAAAAACCATTAGGAAATGTTGGCTTTGGGGTTTTTTGGTGATGTATAAATGCAAACTGCCTTTGCTGGGATAATCCAAGGGATGGAGGTGTCCCATTGAGACGGAAGTGTTGATAAACTGTGACATGGATTTAGCAAGGAATATTCCACACAATAAGGCAAAGAACAAGACAGATTAAGCTACTGTAATAACAGGAGAGGAGAAAAATTTGTTTGTCGAGTAAAACCCTTGCTAGCAAAGCTGGGAAACCACCAAAACCACAAAAAAAGGGGGAAAAAAAAAGAGAAGAAAAAGAATTATTGTTACAATAGACATATAATTGCAGTTTAGCTCCTGTACCACATTCCCTGATGAAAATTCCTCTGTCTTGTTGACCTGCTAAAAATGGATTTAGGCTGTGAGGATAATTCATCTGGGCAAAAGCTGGCACTGGCACAGCCTGAGGTAAAATGGGCAATCCAGGAGCTGTTGCAGTTGAATTCCTGCATCCCTCCACACAGGACAACGTTTAAGTCCCAGTCAGCATCAGGCTGGAATAAAATTGGCCCCAGGGGATGTTATCCCACAGCACTGCTGAAGTATCAGCTGGAAAACAGGCTCTGCTTGGGTTTGTTCGTCTTCATTTGGGTTTTTTTCTCCCTTTACAGACACACTATGAAAGTGGAGAGTACATCATCAGACAAGGAGCTCGAGGGGACACCTTCTTCATCATCAGCAAAGGAAAGGTGAGTTCACATCCTCCAGGGCTGCCCTGCTCCCAAAACTCAGCCTCGGCCCCTCCCTCGCTCCCCTCTCCCAGGCACAAATGTTGCAACACTTGACATTTAATTAAACTTCTGGCACCGCAGCAGTCGGGAAGAGCGGCCTGAAGGGGAGAAAAATCGATCTCCTGCTGGTTTGCTCCCAGGGAACACTTTGGCGTCGAAAACAGCAGTTGAGTCTCTCAGTAAATGAGCAGAAAAACTCCACGTTTTTGCCACTATACCCTGCAGTACTCAACTAAGAATCCCTCTTACAAGGCTGACTTCTAGACTTCATTCCCATGGCTCTCCCTTCTCAGCTTCCCCAAATTAAATAATGGGAAGCCAGGGACATCTGAAGGGGAGAAAGGAAGGTCTAATTTTCTGTTCCTCTGCTCACAAGGAAAATGGGCTTTTTGACCTCTTTTCCCCTAAAATCCTGATGGGATTTTGTAGAAGGGGTTTTTTTTCTTACCTTCTTTTTACCTTTTTACTGTTTTTTAGCTGGCCTGATACTGTTCCACTTGGGAAACACTGGGCTTCTTTCCATGGAGCAGGATGGAGATATTCTTGGGAATACACAGTGATTTCCCCCTGCAGACGAGATGATACATGGCAAGGACACACAAATGGATAAATGTGCTTGGAATTAGGCCAGGCCCAGCCTCCTGCTCCCTGGAGCTGATGTTGGCACCAAGGCCTGGTGTCCTTGAGGGGAGGGCAAACCCTGTGGCATCTGTGGAGGAAGAGTGTGGGTGTTGAGTTGTCTCCCAAGTTTTTTCCCATCATCTTCCACTCTCTGTTTCTGGGAGCCAGTTCTTCATCAGAAGGAAAAAAAATGGCACCAACAGATGAATAAGAATGTCATGGAAAAGTTTCTGAAGGGAAGATAATCATGGCCTGAAATCCAAACTGAAGGTTTGGTACCCTTTCCCTTCCCTCCACTCAGAAATACTATTTTCCTTCTCCCAGAATCTCCTTTTTTTTTTGTCCTTTTTGAGGGTTTGAAGCCATGTTGGCCAGTCTATTGGAAACCAGGCTTCTGCCCCACTTGGTCAGGTGGATCCCATCCCTTCCTGGCAGTCATGGAATCCCAGAATGGTCTGAGTTGGAAGGACCTTAAGGACCATCTCATCCTACCCCTTGCCATGGGCAGGGACCCTCCCACTAGCCCAGGTTGCTCCAAGCCCCGTCCAACCTGGCCTTGGACACTTCCAGGGATCCAGGGGCAGCCACAGCTTCTCTGGGCAACCTGTGCCAGGGCCTCACCCCCCTCACAGGGAACAATTCCTTCCTAATATCCCATCTCTCCCTGCCCTCTGGCAGTGGGAAGCCATTCCCTGTGTCCTGTCCCTCCATCTCTTGTCCCCAGTCCCTCTCCAGCTCTCCTGGAGCCCCTTTGGGCCCTGGAAGGGGCTCTCAGGTCTCCCTGGAGCCTTCTCTTCTCTAGGCTGAAGAGCTTTGAGTGTCTCAGCCTTTCCTCATGGCAGAGGTGCTCCAGCCCTCAGAGCATCTCCGTGGCATTTTCTGGACTCATTCCAACATGTCCTCAGTCTCCAAAGAGAGTCTCTTGGTTGTAAAAGCCAAATCCCTGTTGTTGACACCAGCTGAACGTGCAGTTGTTGACCTGCACCTCCTACAGCCCTCACACCTCACCTGCAGGATGGAGGAGGAGGCCACCCATGCCCATGGCCCTTGCCCCAGAGCCCTGTGCTCCTGCTGGAAATGCTCCTCGGCTTCGTCCTTGGCCTCTGCCCCTTCATCTTGCTGTGACAGCTGCTGGCCAGAAAAAGGGAGCTAAAATAAAACAAGGCACATGGACTCGCTGAGAAATTCCCAGAGCCTCAGCTGGAGCCTGATGGTCTGACAGAAATTCCCACAGGGATAGTTAAATTCTGCCCAGTTTTCTCTTCCAAGGTCAGTCATTTACAAAAGGGATCCCAGTGACTGAGGGAAGAGGGTTTAATTTTAATGCCTGTATTAGGGCATAAGTTAGATCCAATAACTAACCCATGCTAAGGATACAGCCAAGGATAGAGGGATGCAGCCAAAGCAATGGAACATGGAATAACTGACAATGGAATAAACAATTATGGGATCAGTGTGTGCTGAAGCCAGGGCACATCAAGTCCCATGTCCCATCTTAAAACCTGACCCAGGCAGTTTAATAATCCAGGAATAGTTCTGGGAACAGCTCCTGAACCTGGGAATCCACAGGCACTGTCCGTGACCAGCACCAGAGCCTGAGCAGGAGCTGTGAGAGCTCCTTAGGAAAGCTCTGCCTTGCCTTTCTTGCCTGGAGTGACTGTCATGGAATCATGGAATGGTTTGGATTGGAAGGGACCTCAAAGCCCATCCACTTCCACTCCCTGCCACGGGCAGGGACACCTTCCACCAGCCCAGGTTGCTCCAAGCCCCGTCCAACCTGGCCTTGGACACTTCCAGGGATCCAGGGGCAGCCACAGCCTCTCTGGGCAACCTGTGCCAGGGCCTCCCCACCCTCACAGGGAACAATTCCTTCCCAATATCCCATCTACCCCTGCTCTCTAGCAGTGGGAAGCCATTCCCATGTCCTGTCCCTCCACCCCTTGTCCCAAGTCCCTCTCCCGCTCTCTTGTACTTTTAGGTACTGGAATTCTGCCCTACAGTCTCACCAGACCCTTCTCTTCTCCAGGCTGAAGTGAGCAAGAAGACTTTTTATATTTTTGAGCCCAGCACTCCTCAGAAACACTCAAAAAGATTTCTGCTCTGTTTTCTTTAAGCCCATCCTCCCATAATGGTTCTTTTATGGCAAGATTTTTCTTCCTTTTCTCTGTCAGCTCCATCCCCCCCACTTGACCCCATTCCTGAACTACTTTGGTTTATTTATTTGAGTCGATTTCCTGGAGTCCGAGTGAGTAGAAATCAAAAGTGGGTTCAAAACCCTCTGAGTGCAGGAATCTATTGAACAGTAAACTGGATGGAAATGGCTCAATCCCTTCTGCTTGTGCAGTGCAGCTGCTCCATCCCTTGCCTTTATCCAGAGGCAGAGTGTGCCATGCTGTGCCATTTCCCACCATTTTCCCATTAAAAGCCATGGTTTGGCACCAGTTTAGTGCTGGGCCATGTAGGTTCTTCAAAGGGCTCAGAGCTTTGAGCCATGCAGAAATCCCTCACCACTCATTGCTTGAGATCCATGGAAAGCATGGAGAAAGAGCTGGAATCTGCATTTAAGTGCCCTTTGTGTGTCCAGGGGTGTTCCTGGCTCAGCCATCCCACTTTCACCGCCCTCGGCTGCTCTTGGATGGGCCACCCTTTAGGGAGATGGGAGAAGATGCAGGGCACAACTGGGAATTTCATAGTGAAATTACACTGGAATGTCTCTACATCCAAAAGGATGTGTCTGGCATCCCACACTGTGGCTTTGGAAATCTAAGTGTGCAAAAGCCCTGATTGAAAGGTCTGCAAAGGAGGAGCAGATGAGAGATCTTCCCCTGTGGGTGAGGTACCTGCAGAGAGGGGCTTATCCCAGTGAAATTTTGGACAACATGGGTTTGGGAATGCCTGTCCCTGTCCACTGACCATAGACAGACTGCACAACTCGATCTGGAGCTGGGAGAGCTGCCTCCCACCATGCACTGGCCCTGGGATTACTGTGGGGAGACAGGTTGCTTTCCATCAGCAATATCTGCTCTTCTCTCTCACTACCAAAATAACAAAGAATTAACAATCAGATGGTCAATTCCTTTAACTTCAATGCAAAACCTTGATTTTTGCTCCAGCTGGAGTTACCCCTTCCCTGAACTTGGAAGCCCAAAAAGAAGTGGGGGCACCTTTCAGCCTGCAGCCTCCAAACTGTGGCATTTTGGTTATGATTTTTGTTTTACCATTCCCTGAAGTGAACTCTGGAACTCAAGGAATAATGTGGAACAAAGCTAACGAGAGCCTGGGCCCTGTGTGTGACTGAGTCACCCCTAAGTTTTGGAGCCTCTTTCTGCTGCTGCCTGTGCTTGTGCAGCCAACTCTGTGTTTAGAGTTACAAACATTCAAACCCCCCAGAAGTGGTGGGTTTTTGCAAGAGTAGGAGGTAGGTGGAAAATAACTGTTCATTTCCCTGGATGGTTGGTTGGGGATGCCAAGGGAAGAGTGCAGGACTTTGGAGAATGATTTCCAGAGGAGACACAGAGCAGGGATCTGGGAGATGGCAAATTCCTCTCTGAACAACTGTTTACTGACTCCAGTTTTCCTAAATCCCACGGACTTTTGGCTTTTCAACAGGTGAACGTCACTCGGGAAGACTCCCCCAGTGAAGATCCTGTCTTCCTCCGCACTCTGGGGAAGGGAGATTGGTTTGGAGAGAAAGCCCTTCAAGGGTAAGTGCTCCTGGTGATGTACTTATTCCATTGGCATCATTGCTCAGGGATTTCTGCAGCCCTCAGAGGGCTCTGCACGTCAGGGGAGAGGTTGGGAGTGAGTTTATTCTTTGGCACTCGATGTCATGTACAGGAAGAAGGCCCTCAGTGGGGAGACCAAATCCAGAGGTCTTACCTTACTGGTAGACACCAAAAAGTAGTTTATCTCTGCACTGGCTTCCTCCACCATGCATTGGAAGGTCAAAATATTTGTCTTTCTGCATCTCTGGAGTGTTATTCCTGTGTGGAAGAACATGATCGTGGTTGCCCTGGAGGGGTTGAAGGCAGGGTGAGGGTGGTGGGATTTAAGTTCTCTGGCTGTATTTTGGTGGCTTTGGTGGAGGTGGGGGTTGGATGTGAGTGACCTGCTTCATAGAAAGCCTTTTCCTCTGGGGATAATCCAAAAGAAGAGAAGCTGCAAATCCACATTCAACAGGTGATCGTTATAAAAATAGCCTTGATTTCCATAGGAAGGAATAGGAAGAGCAAAGCAGGAATTTGGGACACTCCTTCATCTTAATGGACAAAGTGCCCTTCCTGGAAACTGTGTGAAAGAGCTGTTGGGCTTTTTGGGGGGGAGCTGTGGTAACTGCTGTGTGGTAATCGTTGTGTCCAGTCCCTCCCAAGAAGAAGGTGGTGGAAATATTTGAAATTCAAATTTCAAGTCACTTCCTGGCAGCCGGAAGTGTCTCCAGCACAAAACTCACCTCCCCCCTGTGATTCTAGACCTTAATTACAAAGTAAAGTGGTTTTTGAACAGACATCCTTATTTTTATTCCATGCCTGCATAACTCCAGTGGCACACAGCATCCCTAAAATGGGAATTTCTCAGCCTTTAAATCCAGTATTTTAACTGACTGGCTCAGGCTGAGATCGGTTCATTTACAACACTTGTCTGCATATATTTGAATATTCAATATATCAAATACCTTTGATCTTCTGAAGTTAAATGGAAACCTCATAACTGAGAACACGTTCTCAGCATGCAAGGAAACCATAATCCTGCCATGGCCTGGATTGTATCCAAGGCCAAGTATCCAAGGCCAGGTTGGACCTGGGAGAGTGGAAGGTGTCCCTGCCTGTGGCAGGGGGTGGGACTGGATGAGCTTTGAGGTCCCTTCCAACCCAAACCATTCCATGTTTCTAAGGATTAGTGGTAAAATTTTAAGAAGGGAGTCAAAGATGAAAAAGTCAAAGAAAATATATTAAAAATTGAACTTTATCTGACTCTCTCAGGTCTAACTGTGTTTGACAGCAGTAGGATCCTAAAGGTTTCCCAAGGTGCTGAACAGGGTCCCGCAGTCCTGACAGGCACTCCTTTATTAGGAATTTATCGAGCTGCTGGATGCTTTGCATCACAATATTTCACATTATTCCATTTAAATCTGGGGTTGTTAACAGACTGGAGGGATGGTTCTGGAGGAATTCCACCTCCCTTGGAAAAAAAAATCATGGGATCCCAGAGTGGTTTGGGTTGGAAAGGACCTCAAAGCCCATCTCGTTCCACACCGTGCCACAGGCAGGGACACCTCCCACTAGCCTTTATTCCATGTGTGTAGAACATAACAACAACTGAAAAAACATTTCTCCCTGACAGTAGAAAATAACACTGAAATTCTGAGTAGAGCTGCACAGCAGGAGCTCGGGTGCTGGGGCTCTCCCAGTCCCTCCCAGCAACATCCCTGGCCCATCAGGGACATGGGCAGCAGCCCATCTTCCAGCTCACACCAGGTGCCACCCGGTATTGCCCAGTGCCCCATTGCACAGGGATAAGAGGGGTCGGGAACGGATGATCCCCATCATCTCCCACTCCTCCTCTGTCCTTCCCAGGGAGCTGCAGGGAGCAGATGTGCACTGTGCAGTTTGCAGGGCAGGATTTGAGCAGATGGTCAGTTTGCAGGACAGGATTTGCAGCCTGCTCAGCAATCACTTACTTGGTGGGGGTGTTCACTGGAAAGAGAACATTTTGTAATATTTAGAAGGCTGTTTACAATCATTGTTTCCATCAACAGGGAAATAAAGTCCATTCAAATAAGCAAATCAACGCAGAAAAGCAAGTTTTTTGGAATATGAGGGTTCTGAGCAACCTGGTCTAGTGGAAGGTGTCCCTGCCCATGGCCAGGGTGTGGAGCTGAATGGTCTTGAAGGTCCCTTCCAACCCAACCATTCCATGAATGGTTTCCATCTCCTTCAGGAATTGTTCCCCATAGGCCAAGTCAAACAGTCTGAGCCACTGCAACCTGGGACAGTGGGAGATGTCCCTGCCCATGGCAAGGGCTTGGAATGAGGTGGGCTTTAAGGTCCCCTCCAAGCCAGACCATTCCATGATTCTGTGAGTGCCTCCTGACCACCACATTATATTTCATCATCCACTGAAGTTTTGGGTGCTGTTCACGTGATTTTGGGATCCAGGAGGAGGATCTCCAGCCCCGGAGTGGTGGCACATGGCGAGTGGCTTTGGTAGAAACCCATCACTGTGTCCCTGATGCTTTGACCAAACTGACCCCAAACTTGGGGTGCAGTCATGGTTTGTGGTGAGGGCACTGTCAGCTGAGGTGGGGGGGCATCTTTGGGACTGGCAGGAATTCTATCAGGCCATGGCTTATAGAAATGGGTGGGAATTTGGGAAGCCTTCCTGCCCCCCAGCTCAGCTCAGGGGTGGCACCACCAGAGGAAGCTCCTATTTGGCACCAAGACTGCCAGGCAAAGAGTGTCCTCTCTCACCTTTCCCAGCTGTAAAACCAAAATACACTTATTTTTATCATGATTTGTTAGAAACTGTGTTTGCAGTGAAGAATAAATTGTGGCCTTTGGGTTGTGCTGGAGGTGCTCTGCTGGGGAGACCATTACAGTGAAATTTGGGTTATTGGAGCGGATTTATAGATAAATATAAATCATTTTTATATACACACACAGTATATGATATTTAATTTTTATATATAGCATTATTATATTATCTATCATTTATGTATAAATGTTTTGTTGCATTCATGCTGATCTGAAAATGAGGATCATAGTTCCTGTCCCTCCTGGGGCAGCACTTCTGCTTTAAGGAAAATCTGTGCTATTTCCCGCTTAGATCTGCACCTCTGGAGGCTCACGGGTAATTATTTTCCCAAAGTTCCAGGAATCATCTCTCCTCTGACTGCCCCAAATCCCTGGGGGGTGTTTTGTGCTCTGAGAATTTGGACCAATAAATCAACATCTGTCTGCATGGGCGGGAATGTGGAAAGGCAATTTCCCTACTGACCATCCTGAAGATTTACACCGTATTTTCCCAGAGAACAACTTTAAAACTCTGCATTTCCTTAAAAACTTCATAACCAAAAACCTGGAAGGCTGTTGAAACCTTTTTGTCTCCCTTTTTTCCCCCTTTCTCCCTCCTTTTTCCCTCTTTCTCCCTCCTTTTTTCCCCCCTTTTTCCCCCTTGTTAGCTTTTTGCTGCCCTGTTTGTTTTCTTGCCCTTTCCAATTTATTTCATATGTTTCCTTTCTTTGTTTTTCCCCCAGAAATTCTTCTCCCCTTGGGCTCACTAATAACTTTTAAAGGCATACATGGGTTCATTTACTGGGGTCCGATGGTGAGGGAGTCAAGCTGATTCTTGGCAGGGAGAAAAAAATGACCATATAAAATGATAAATATTTTATTTTATATTTCCTTCCCCTTTTCTCCCCCTCTTCTTCCCTCCCTTTTTGTTCCCCTTTTTCCCCTTTTCTCCCCTTCCCCCCCTTTTCTCCCTCATTTTCCCCCTTTTTTCCCCTTTCCCCCTTTCCCA
>VYXB01003476.1:180979-278866 GCA_013397135.1 Pachyramphus minor | reverse complement strand
CCTTCCCCCTCCTCCTTTCCCCCCTTTTCCTCCCCTTTTTCTCCTTCTTAGCCCCTTTTTTACCCTTCCCCCTCCTTATTCCAGCATTCCACTCCCTTCTGAATGTTTCATTTTCATGTAATTTATTTTTACTGATTTGTTTTCCTTTCAATGCATTTTTCTTTTCTACGACAGCTGATCTTCATTCTCCCAGTCAAACAGGCTTTTTTCACACTCCCTTGCTGTCAAACATTCCCTATTATTTTATTTTATCTGCCCAAATTTTCTGCTTGTTCCAAATCACCTGTTGGGAGGTAAAAAGCTTTTAAGGGCCAAATCCTTTCTCAGTGTCCTTGGATTGAGGAGTGTGAGGGTTATATTTTATCTTATTAACCCCCTTCTTTGCCATATCATACTTCCACTCAAACCTTCCCATCTGCTGGCTTATTGTTTGGAATTTTCCAGGGAAAAGAGAGTGGAAAGGAGGATTGGAAATATTTATTGCTCTGCAACGTAGGGGCAGTCACACAAGTGGGTGTGTTTCATCTCAGGGTGGCATTTCCATATATAAATATATATATTTCCAGATATATGCCTGTATATAGATACATGAAAGGTCTGTATATCCTTGAGGATAATATTTCAGTTAATAAGGAATTTTGACTTCTCCAGGGAGAAGTGCAGGTCCTTCTGTTGCAACCCCTGTGCTTGGGGAAGGGACATCAATCAAAGAGTGTTGAGGAAGGGTCTGGGGAGCAGCCAAATAGGGATGTAAAGAAAACAGATGGAATCCGTGATGGGAAAGGCTGGAAAAATGGGCTGTGTGGTTCTGGCTGGGAGAATGAGGGAAGGGTCCTTCCTGGAGTGATTTCTCTTGAAAGGAACATGAAGCTGTTCCTTGCTCGTCCTTCAGCCCAGTTTGGAAGAGGAAAGGAAGGAAAGGAAATTAAACCCCTCCACAGGGTGGGAATGCACTGCAGGATGATGTAGTTTTCTGTGCAGGAGCCCCGTGGAGATGAAGATGTCCCCAGAGCATAACGCTGTGCTTCAAGCGCTGATCCACAGGAGAACGAGCAGAACAACCCAAAAAAAAGACCCTTTTAACTTTGGGAAGCATTTTTTTATCACCCCTGTTGCTGAATACTGGGATTTTCCATAAGTCCAGGGTGCTTTGTAGCCTCTCTGCCCAACACGTGCAGTGTGTGTGTGGAGCAGCGGGGATGTGTCCATCCATCCATGGACTGTGGATGCCACACACGGTCTCCAAGGACCTGCTGGAATGTTTTTAATCCATTCTCTCAGCTGCTCTTTACACTTACTGCAAGCATTGTAAAAGATATTGCAGCCATTAGGGCTGCATTTCCCATCCTCTTCCCTTTCCTGCCCTTGAAGTCAGGTGGGAGGTGGGAGCCAGGAGTGCTGGCTGATGGATTTGGGCCCATCACCCAGAGGCACAGGAAGCTTTTAAAGGATTTGGAAACAAAAAGGACTTGGAAACAAAACCCTCCCAGAGGCTTTGGAGGTTTGGGAGCTCAGAAGCCTGGGCAGCTGGAAGTGAGGAGGCAAAATGACACCGAGATGGTGTCACCATATGGTTCCCATAGGGATCGCTTTCTCCCCTCAGGCATCTGGGTCAGGAGATGGACCTCAGAGCTGACTGACCTCCAAAGGGCCCATTGTGGCAGAAGTGAAACAAAATGCTTGGGAAATGTCTCCCTGTCCCCTCCAAGCTGGAGTTTGGGCGTGCTGCTCTCAAAGGTGTTGCTCAAGCACGGAGGGAGCTGTTTGATGATGCTGCTGGTGCAAAGTTGGTTGGGAAATCTCTGTCAGGACCCTCGTGATTTGTTTGACTACATTTCTACGAGCACATGTTGGTCACTGACGTAGCTGCTTCCCTTTGTTCCCCATGTCCAAGCAACATGATGAGAGGGAATGACCTCAAGCTGTGCCAGGGGAGGTTCAGGTTGGAATTTCTTTACAGAGAGGGTTGCAGAGCATTGGAATGGACTGCCCAGGGAGATGGTGGAGCCACCAAAAAACCATGATCCTGCCGTGGTCTGGAAGTCTGAAAGTCCAAGGCCAGGTTGGACGGGGCTTGGAGCAACCTGGGCTCGTGGAAGGTGTCCCTGCCCATGGCAGGGGGTGGAGCAGGATGGGCTTTGAGGTCCCTTCCAGCCCCAGCCATTCTGGGATTTGGGGGATAATTTCCATTATTCTGTGCCTTCATTTTATGCCCTTTTTGAGCTGTGCTGACTTCAGCCACCCCACATATCAAGACTAAAGATGGGAAGGCCCCAGGGGGCAGAGGATGATGTCGTGTCCCACCCTCACCCTCCCTGGGAGGGCTGCCCTGGGATTACCGCAGTGGGAGTTACCCCATGCTTTTCCAACAGGAATGAATTGCTACTATTGACTTTTCTTGCCTCAAATAAAGGACCCAAAATGGGTTGCCCCAAAGGTCCATCTGTCCTGGCAACCCTCCCTTTTACAGCCCCCAAAATTGATTGCTGAAGAACATCCCGAGCCAGAGCTGCAGCTTTAATCATTCATGACCTTGCTGGGCAGTCAGTCGCTTTTCCACCATCCACCAGCAGTTTGAAAATGGGAGTTGATCTCATCCTGCACACTTGAAACTGTGCAACTAATTGCCACAGAAGGTTGTGGATTTTAATGGGGCTTGTTTAGGGGGTTTTTTTGATGGGCCATCTGCTCCTTCAGGCAGTTCTCAGATGTGCAGTTGACATCTTGATTTGCAGAGAGCTCGGGAGTCTGTTGTCTGAGACTACAGACTTGACAACGAGCCATGTGAAGCCAAATAATAAGTTTTCTTTACTATCTTTACACTTTCCAGCATCTTAAATGGTTTTGTAAGTTCTCTGAAACTCTGGAAGGTGTCCCTGCCCATGGCAGGGGATTGGAGGAAGATGATCTTGCGGGTCCCTTAAACCCAACTGGGATTCTCTGAACTCAGTCCTGCTTTTTCTTTAATGATAACCACACTTTTTATATAAAAAAATACTTCGTATATCTTAAAAGTATTATATTTCTGTATAAATATTATACATATATAGTATTATATTTATATAAAGATTTGGAACTCAAGCTCAGCAACCGCAGCATAATTCTGTGTTCTGACAAACAGCCCAGTCCATAATTTGAGGGCTTTTATTAATCTTTGTGCAGAAAGCTGGTCCCATCTTAGTCCAGCAGGTACTGGTGAACCTTCCCAAGAACTGTGCAGCTTTTCAGGTTTGCTCCACAGGGCAAGTCCCACAGGAACTTCTCCTCCAGAACTCTCTATCTTTAGGATAGGCCCAGAGCAACTACCACGTTCCTGCCCACCTGGGCTTAGATGATCACTTCAAAACCTCTCCCAGGGCTGAGCTGGTGGATCAGGGGCTTTCAGCAGCCATTGTTCAGTATCTTGCTTGCAGATTTCTTGACTTTCAGGGCAATTAACTTGGCACTGATTTCATACTGATGCTGAACAAAACCCCCGCCAGCAAACACGGCATTAAGAAGGAAAAACAAATGATTATGTGCTTAGGCAAGAGCAGGGAACACTGGCCTTGGATCTATGTGGCTTATCAGCTCCTACCTCGTGTTGAGCAGCCTCTTTGCATCTCACAAGACTGGTTACATGAAATCCATCAGCATGAAAATACATCCCTCGCTGGAGGAGGAGTAGAGATGGGCATTGTGCTCAAAAATGCACCTTTTTTTTAATGTATTGTCCAAGAGAAAAAGAAAATGTATGAGAATCAATCACAGAATTATCAATCAGAGAAAAAAGAAAAAGTATGAGAATCAATCAGAGAATTATCGAGTGGTTTGGGTTGCAAGGGCCCTAAAGCTCATCCAGTCCCACCCCTGCCATGGGCAGGGACACCTTCCACCAGCCCAGGTTGCTCCAAGCCCCGTCCAACCTGGCCTTGGACACTTCCAGGGATCCAGGGGCAGCCACAGCTTCTCTGGGCAACCTGGGCCAGGGCCTCCCCTCCCTCCCAGGGAACAATTCTTTCCCACTATCCCATCTATCCCTGTCTCTGGCACTTTGAAGCCATTCCCCCTTGTCCTGGCACTCCAGGCCCTTGGAAATAGTCTCTCTCCATCTTTCCTGTTGGCCTCTTCAGGCCCTGGAAGGTCACCCCAAAGCTTCTCCTCTCCAGGCTGAACAATCCCAACTCTCCCAGCCTTTCAATATCTACCTTTACATCTTCTTTTAACAAACACAAAACTTCTTAGAGGGGAAAACAACCATTAGGAAACAAGGTCCCTTCCAGCCCAAACCATTCTAGGATTCTAAAATAAAAATTTTCCTCCCCTTCTCCTAACAAAAAGAACATAAATAACATTGCTCCAGTTACTCTGGGGAAGTTATACTCAGAGCCAGTTTGATGACTCAGATGTATTTAGTAAATAATCGTGTTGTTTGGAGTCTTAAAGATAATAATCATTGGCTTAGAAGATCACAGCTTATGAATAGTTCTGGCTTTTCTCCACCTGAGTCATCGCTGGGAACTCAAATTGTGTATTTCCTTTCCTTGGAGGATGCAGTTCCTACAGAGCAGGCACAATATTCCTCCTGCTGAGTTGTGTATATATATATATATATATATATAAAAATATTGGGCAACAAGAGCATGCCAGATGGAGGAACACAGAATTCCAGGGGTTTGGAGGAATGCACAAGTACAGAGGGTTTATAGTTACCAATATATTTGCTCAATCTCTGCTGCTCAGAGAATCTTTCCTGTGTCTTTTTGCCTCAGAGCTTGAGAGAAATGCTCCAACAGGCATTTTGGGGTTTTTTTGGGTTCTTTTGAGAAAGAAAAAAAACAACAATGAAAAAATTCCCACCTTGTTTCTGTCCTGCAGCAACACGTTGTTGCTGATGATGAAGTCAAAATATTTTCCTTGAATTTCAAAATTAGGAAACTCGTGTCAAAATGCTGGTTTGTGACAAATGTTTCTAGTTGGGCAGGGGGGTGGGGGTGGAAATCCATGCTCTTGGATAAATATGTTTATAAGGAGAGGAGAGAAAAATCCCTGTAGAAGACTTCCAGTGAGGAAATCGCACATTTTCTTGGGAAAATGCTTCCATCAAAATCCTCCCTCTGGCTCTGTTCAGGTTTGTAAGCGTTCAGTGGAACTGAGAAATGCAGCACTGAATTCTAATTCTCTTGACTTCCTTTCAAAGCAAAGCCTGAAGAAGCGAAGGCGCCTATCGGGGGTGCAGAAGCAGGAATTAGTGCGGGGGATGCAGACAAGATAATCCATGTTAACAAACCCTTGGAGCAGCTTTCCAACAACCATAGGGGGAAAAGAGAGCGATAAAAAAAGGGATGTCTGCTTAAATTTAAAGCCAGACTTACTCCAGCATCGTGTGAGGTGGCTCCTCTTCAAATCTTCTTTGTGTAGCCAGGATGGATTTGGACTTGTGTGCATAGCAAAACTGAGGGTTTTTTAGCCAGAATCCTGGATTTGGGATGTAGTACCCAGTCATTATAAAGCACCATCATAATGTGAAATAATTAATGTTAAGCTCCGTGATTTATAAATAGTGGAACACTCCGTATTAGATGCCCATTAAAATAGTTCCACCTCTAAAAATATGGAATAATATCCCTTACTGGCTTTCATTTTCCATGCTGTAATTCGAACACAAAGGGTGGGCACTTCAATTAGCCAGTGATTTTAACACAACCACGATTTAGCCATAATGCAGTAAACTAGGGCTCTATCCTTTGGAGAAGACCCTGGTGCAAGTTTGCATTGAGGACACTTTCCTAATGACCTGTGGCTTCTTAATGATGTGTCCCTATTCAGTATTCCCAGCAACACTTTCTGGGTTAATTTACACCATCCACGTTATTCAGCAGGGGAGAAGGGTCTTGCCCATTACAGACTTGCTATTTTTAGGATGATTTTTCTGAGACATGCTGTCCTTCAATGCCCTGGCTCCCTTTGTGAGCTCTCCCTCCTGGCAGGATACCAACCCTTATGTTCTCCAGCATCATTGTGGTTGTTTTGTTGGTGGCACTTGGGGACAAGGGTTAGTGATGGGCTGGGCAGTGCTGGGGGAGCGGTGGGACTCTGATTTTAGGGGGTTTTCCCAACTTCAGTGGTTCTGACTTGTACCCAGGCGGCTTCACTGTTACGTTCCCAGGCAGCAGCAAACAACCTGAGGTGCTCAGGCCAAGCTCAAGCTCACCCCTGAGCAGTGCTCGAGGGGCATCTGTGCCAGGAATTGAACTCTCCCAGCCCAGAGTCCTAAAGCCCATCCAGTGCCACCCCCTGCCATGGGCAGGGACACCTTCCACCAGCCCAGGTTGCTCCAAGCCCCATCCAGCCTGGCCTTGGACACTTCCAGGGATCCAGGGGCAGCCACAGCTTCTCTGGGCAACCTGGGCCAGGGCCTCTCCCCCCTCCCAGGGAACAATTTCTTCCTAATATCTGATCTCTTCCTGCCCTCTGGCAGTGGCAAGCCATTCCCTGTGTCCTGTCCCTCCATCCCTTGTCCCCAGTCCCTCTCCAGCTCTCCTGGAGCCCCTTTAGGCCCTGGAAGGGACTCTCAGGTTTCCCTGGAGTCTTCTCTTCTCCAAGCAAACCCCCCCCAGCTCTCCCAGCCCATGTTGATGATCCCAACTGGACAGATCCCTGTCCTGGCTCACAGGGTATCCCCCTGAAACACAGGTTGGTGTTGTTATCTGCAAAGCCTCACTCAGGGAGCAACATCAGCCTGGTAACAATGTAGGAATAAACCTGATTTACTTCTGTTTGCTGTTCTCCTCCTCATCTTCCCTCCATAAAACCACAGAATTTTGTGGGCTGAGCACCATTCCTAAACTGGATATATTTCTGTTGCTTGACATTCCTAAACTGGATATATTTCTGTTGCTTGACAGTCCCCTGCTTTAACAGTTATCAGCATCAATTTAAAGTCCTAAAAGAGATCTTTTGCCCATTCCCACATATGGCAGAGGGACTGTTTATGCCCTCTCCAACAGCTCCATCTTCAGTTCCAGCCCCTGAACATGAAGAGAGTTGCCCTGGCTGTCAATAAGAGAGACACAGTTGAACTTTGAAGTCCTCAGTGTGCTACAGCAAACGTGTTTGCCTAGCCTGGCCCTGGCCCTGGCCCTGTGGGGTGGTGCTGGGACTCCAAAAGAGGAGCTGGAGCCAAGCTGGATGTGGCTGGAAATACCACCCTGAGCAGTGTAACATTTAAAAATAAAGAGCTGGTGTTGTCACCGAGCAAGGGCAGGTGTTATTTTAGGCCAGGGTGCAACCTGAGCATGGCTTTTGTGACAGGAAGCACCAGGACTGTGTGTGCAAAGCTCATGTTACCTTTGTGTTTGGCTCCCAGAACAGATGTCTGAACACTCATGTTTTGGGAGAGCGTGTTATTTATGGGAACACAGAGGATTGAGTCTCCATTTGAGACTCGAGCTTTCCATTTTTATGTGGAATTTAACTGGGGAAACATCTGTGCCAGTTGTGTGGGCCAGTGTGTGACCTGGTCTGACCCTGTGGCTGGAGCAGGAGCGGTGCTGAGAGCTCTCCCCTCTGTGCCATAGCTGGGACACAGCACACCCCACCACCAGGGCTGGAATGAAGGCTGATCCTTGGAGCACTCTGCAGGCATTTTTGATGGATCCACCTCTGATGGATTTGGGAGCCTCAGGCAGCTGCTGATGAATGTAGGTGATAGAAGAGCCCACCCTTGGTGCTGGGATAACCTCTGGTTTCTAGGGATTTGTGGGATAGCCTGGATCGTGCTGCCTTTCCCACAGCTGCTTATTAAAGCCTTGCCATCCCACTGACACTGTTGATGGACATTGGGCCAGCTGAGCCCACCCAGCCCCTGGTCTGCCAGGACTTCTCCTTCCCTTCCCGTCTTCCTGTGCCCAGTTGATTCTCTGCAGGTTCAAGGCTCCAAACCTCCCATTTTTTGTCCTTCTTCAACCACAAGGTCCTTATCCCCAAATCCATTTGTTCTTGTGCTGCCAAACTCTGCTGGCAAGGAAGCGTTCAGCGAGCTGATTTCCTTAATGAGGATGATTGTCTTCCCCCTTCTCTCCAGTTAAACAACAGTGCCCCAGCTGCCTTTGCATTCCCTGACCATGACTAGTGTTTTCTGTCTCTGCTCAGTAAGTCCCTGCTTTTCCCTTTTTGGAGACAAAATAGACAAGACACAGTTCTCCTGACGAGCTGTCTCATGTCCCACCATGACTGGCCTCCTTTGAGATGCAAAGACTTCTCATGTGGTCTCTTCTTGGAGTCATCTTCATGGCCCCCATTAATGTGCATCTTCTCTCTAATCTGTACTTTATTCTTTCCCTTTGTTCCTTGCTCTCTTTTGGATCTTCTCCTCCCCAGATGAGCACATTTTGACCTCCTCAGTTGCAGAGATTATAGGTCACAGAAATGCGGGATTGTCCCAGAGCTCATGTCACCCTTCCCCACACTCCCTGTCCTGGAATTGCAGGAGATGGAGCTGCTACTGCCCATCCTGGGCATGTTCCACCACAGATTCCCATCATCTGGGGAGCATCAGGGATGTTGCCCCATTTTCCTCTCTTCTTACCACTGGTGCTGTTTATTGTACGGAAATTTGGAATTTCTTGTCTTGTGCTTTTACAGCATCATCCACTTGTCATTTAAGCTGGAGGGAACTCGTAGAGGGCACCTGGTACAACTCCATGCTCAAAAGGAGTCCAGGAGGTCACTCAGGGCCATGTCCAAGTGCATGGGTTGGAATTTTTTTATCTTTTCCCTTTCCTTTCTTCACCTTTTGGTCACCCAACTCAACTGCTACTCTTTACCAGAGCCACTCTTAAGCATTCATAAGAACCACAAGGACCAGCAATCTACTTTTGTCACTGGAATTCCGAGCTGCTGGGACCTTCTCTTGGCATCTCCAACTTGCTTCTTACAATTCCTGGTGGAGAAGCCGTGTTTGTTCTTCAGCCTCCACACAGGGATTTATTTCCTCCTTGATGTCTGTTTTCCCATCTTCTCTGGGCTTCAGCTCGTTATCTCTATCCTGAGGTCTCACAGGTCACTTCCAGACTTGTGTCTCTCCAGACAGGAATCTCAGGTGTTTCTCTGATCTCTCCTGGAGACCTCTGGCTGCCAGTGTGCTCCCAGTGCCATCCTGAGTGTCCTCCGTGTCTCTGACCCGTGGGTCCTCTTCCAGCTTTTCTCTGGAGCCCCACCTCCAAGCCAGCTGGATCCGTCAGCTTCCCTCTATAAAAGTCTCCAAGACAGAACCAAGGAATCACAGAATCGTGGAGTATGCTGAGTTGGAAGGGACCCATCAAGATCATGGAGTTCAACTCCACTTCCAGAGAGCGAAACCCTCCGGAGGGGGAGATGCTGCTGCCAACATAATGAATTGTTGCAGCCATAGACTGGAAATACTTCACCCCTAGACCCCTAGAAAATGCTGATTTTCTGACAGGAGATATATTTCCTAATTTATTTCGTGGAATAAATACATTTCTTGGTGAGTTCTCTGCAGGCTCTTGCTGTTTGAGGTACAGGTGGCCAAGGTGTCAGTGCTGTCCTCAGGAGTGACTCCATCATCCCAAATCAAACATTGAGCTGTGTGTGTTGGACTGCACAGACACTTTCAGAGCTTTAGCTGGTTTTATATTCAATAGAAAAGGCAAAAAGCTAATTTATAACTCTTAAGGCTGTGGGCAACCTTCATCTCAATTCAATCATGCGTTTGCTCAGGCTGAAACAAGGTTTAGGTTTATATGGCAGAACTTCCCTAACGAAGCAATTTCACTGTGACTGCTGAAGGGGTTGGCAGAGATTTAAATTAATATAATTTTTTATATTGCCATCAAATTCAATTTCTTTTTTTTTTTCCCTCTCCCAGCCCCTGGGCTTTGCAAAATCAAGTTCTTGATTCCTAAAGTCTAAAGCCATAAACGACCCATCTTTAAGGCACTTGCTAAATCCCATTATTTCCTCAATTGTGCTATAATTAAATGGAAAAACGTTTTCAGTTATGGAATTGAGAAGAAGCTGGAACATTTTAGAGTAGCTTTATATAAACCATGGTCTCACAGAGATGATAATGGTGGTTACAGCAGGTTAATCATCGTTTGCCCTATGTGCTCTTTTATTTTCTCATTCCACAGTGTAATTTCAGACATGTTTGGGAACTTTCCCCAAAAAAAGTTGTGTTGAAATATACAATAATGTGAGTCTTGTGCATTTCTTTTTTCCTCTCAGAGACCAAAAACTAATGAAAAAGAAGTAAGTTCTTCAATAGGGGTGAAGCACTAAGTGAGAAGAGAAGGATGGATTTGTTGAGTTGATTTGCAGACCTGGGTCCAAATCCACTAGAAATTTTCAATGTGTTGAAGTTTGGGGTTTTTTAATATTGACTGTGCTTGTGTCACAAAGAATTTTTTTTTTAAATTTCTTCCAAATTAGGGCATCTCTTCTCTTGGGTACCTTCAGGGCTGAGGTGAGCAGCCCAAGGTAACTTTGAGTGAAGAGTCAGTAACGTGGGCAAGAGCCTGAGGATAATCTGATTAAACATCTACAAAAGGCATAAATGGGAGGATACTTAGGTAACATTATTTCTAGTTTTTATTTGACTTCTGCAACGCCTGAGTGCAACATGCTGGGGGAGAGCTGATGACATGGAATATCATGGAATCCCAGGATGGTCTGGGTTGCAAGGGACCTTAAGGATCATCTCATCCCACCCCCTCAAGCCATCACTTGAGAATCAGGGGGACAGGTCTGGGCAACAAACCTGGGCTGGAACTACACAAATCATGGAATCACAGAACTGTTTGGGTTGGAAGGGACCTTAAAGACCACCCAGTCCCACCCCTGCCACGGGCAGGGACACCTTCCACCAGCCCAGGTTGCTCCAAGCCCCGTCCAACCTGGCCTTGGACACTTCCAGGGATCCAGGGGCAGCCACAGCTTCTCTGGGCAACCTGTGCCAGGGCCTCCCCACCCTCACAGGGAGTAAGTTCTTCCCCATAGATGAGCTTTTGCTCCTGGATTGGAGCCATCAAAATCATTCTTGCTCTTCTGCAGTCGAGTGGTGGGGTCACATTTAACCCAAGGGAAAAACAAAGGGAAAGGAAGTCAGGAAGAGGGAAAGGGCATGAAGTTCCTGGACAAGGAGTCCCTTGTATGGACTGGAGGGATCCAGCTCTTTCAGCCAACAGTTCCAGCTCCTCTATGCACTTGATTGCAGATGTGATCAGAAGTGTCTTCTCCTCTCCATGCTGAAAGGACAGGAATTAAGCAAAGTAAAACCCCATGGGAATATTTGGAAGTTCAGAGGAGAGGAGTACCTGTGTCAGTCCATAAATGGCCTGGAAGGATTTTGCAGAATTACATACAAGCTTTTATGTAGATGCTGGAGAGTAAATCTTCCTCCCCTCAAAGAAGTGAGGTGTGATCCGTGTCACCCACCACCTCTGCTTCCCTGGGATTTGAAGTACTTGACCTTGGACACTTGGAAATTTCCTCTGGTAACAGCTGAAACTTTACAAAAGGGGATGGGATGAATTTTAAAGCCAGTGTTACTCTGTTCTGAAGTGGGGCATTCCCAGCAGCTTACATTACCACAGGTTAGTGGAATGCTTGGAAAGCAGAGATGGCTCCAGTTGGGATTTTCCATCTGAAATCGGTGTCTAAAATTCTCTTGTTGCCTCTGCCAGCGTCCTCGGAATTTATCTGCAGCTGAGGGGCCACAAAAGGGCAGATGGTCCCTGTTCTGCAGGTGCCCTGGAGTTTGCACCCTGGGTTTTGCTGCTGAAATATGTTGTGGTCTAGAAAGTGACCCTTGTACTGCCCGTTTAAAAACGAGTCAAATTTACCAGAGAGAGGAGGGAACTGTGGGCAAGAAAAGGACAAAAATGAGCTGAAAGAGAGCTCTGAAGGTCCCTGCTCTGACCTCCTGCTCCAAGCAGGGATTTGCAGCTGGAGCAAAGCCATCCCTGCCTTGCCCAGCTAAATCCCGAAGTTCTCTAAGGGTGGCATGTCACCTCTTGACCTATTGCACTGCTGCAAGTTTCCCTGAGGTTTTCCAGCATGTCCAGGCTAAACCTCCTAAATGACAACTAGGGACTGCTGCTTTGAAAAAATTCCTGGGGGACAAAACACCAGGAGAAGTAATTTAAACTGAGGAGTCTGGCATTTCACAGGGATTATTGGTGCTATTTGCTTCCAAAAGCTCTTGAGCCCACTCTTTAATTGTGATGGAAATGGGGATGTATCTGATCTGCATGGATTTGGGGCGATGGGTCCTCAAGAACAGAGGAGTTAATCCATAGGCATCACAGTGTATTTTGTTTTAATTTTGCATGATGTGTCCTTTCTTGGAGAAAGACTTCAGTAATATGGCATTTTGGGAGAGATCACTCTACCTGGGAGAGCTGAAATTCTTTTGAGCCCTGGGAAAGTTGGAGCCTTTTGTGCTGCTGGTTTATTGCCCTGATGCTCCAAAAAAACCTGAGGGATGATTTAGGATTTAAACTCACCCCCAGCATGTGTCCTTGAGCGGTGTGGGATGTTTTATGGATGAGGCTGAGGAGGACATCTCAGAGGAATTCCAAACTCATTTAGGAAATGTTTTATCAGCTCAGAACTGGTTATGAAAGGCCTGGAGTAAAGTATTGTAGTTAACTCTAGAGCCTTAGTTTTCCTTATATGGCTGTAGAAGATACTTTTCCTATGTGGAGATTCCCGATTAAGGATGGTGAGAGTGGAAGGGAAGGATTTTAATTGGCAGGAGCTTTGGTTTGGTAATGAGGCACTGGCACGGTGTCCCTGTGTTCCTGCTGGAGCTTCGGAGAAGGATTGGATCACTCTGGGGGATTCCTTTCCATCCAGGCTCACCTTGTTGTCAGTACCCAGGGCTTGGAGGGAGGAGCCAACCATGGGAAAAGGGACTTTATTTCATGGAATCATGGAAAGGTTTGGCTTGAAAGGGACCTTAAAGCCCTTCCAGCTCCACCCCCTGCCATGGGCAAGGACACCTTCCACTAGCCCAGGTTGCACCAACCTGGCCTTGGACGCTCCCAGGGATGGGGCAGGGCAGAGCTTGGTGTGTTCTCTGCCTCAGGAGGTCCAGTCTTTGTCAACACTTGGTCTCTCTCTTTGGTCTGAAGAAGCTGTAAAGGATCAGACACGTAACAAACTCCTGGGGTTTTAGTTAAATAAAATATGCAACTGGATTTCCTTCTTTTAAACAAGGGAGAACTAAACAGACCCCCCAGATCCTTTCTGTATTTCATTCTGTCCACGTTACCCAGAAGAGCTTTCCTAGACTTCCATCTCACCTTTTATTCCTGCTCTTTAAGGGGATGGAATTCTGCTCATTAATATGTTTGGGAAATTCATTGGTTTACTAATAATAGGACTTCTTTTCCTTCCAAGTCTTTAGATTCTTTAGCAAGGTTACAATCCCAATATATCCCAAAGTGAAGGAATTATTAGAGGGTAGTTTTTTTCCTATTCCCTGTTTGTGTTTGTCTCCAGTGACTTTTTAAAGAAAATTAAGGTGCAGCTGCCGAGTCCTTTGTGAAGAAAATGGGTCAAAGACCATTTCACATGGCTCTGGCTGCCAAATTCTGCTGCTGCTGTTCTGCAAATCACATTTCTGCCAATAATCTGTGCAAAATTGGGTGGTTTGTGACTCTTAGTTCCTTTTCAAAGTACTTTCCCGAGAGCCTATTACTGATTTTTTTAAAAAAAAACTAAAAAAAATTAGAAAAGCAGCAATAACATGGATGTGTACATATAGAATATGAGTTATATTTTTATATATTATATATATCATGTGGTGATCTCAGTGCACGTGCAAGAGTTTCTACTGGTCAGAACCTACTAAAATGTGACACCTGTTCAGTTCAACTAAAGCACCATTTATTTTGAGGAAAATAGTGCAAATTTCTTTGTCTTTTGTCTTTGTCTGGCTTTGAATTATGTCATCCAGGCTGGTAGATGTGTGTCTTAGGCAGAATAGGTCTGCTTGAGTCTCTAGAACTCATGTGATTTGCTCAAGATTTAATGGAATTGTCCTTGAATGTGATCATTAACGTTTAATATATCCTAAAGTCACCCACTGGCTGATTAAAATAGCAGAGGACTGTGCATGATAGGGTTTTATTTCACTTTAATGAAATAAATGGTCATTTCTTACCTCTGGTTGTTTCACTTGGGGGATGTCATTAATTACAAACTAATGAGACACCAGTTCATGACAATAATTCAGAATAAACGAAAAAAGTAATTGACTGGAATCATTAATAGATGTGGCAAGTGGGTTTGAACATCCCAGTGTCGTGTCACTCAGGCTCTGCTTTAGTCTGTCACTACATCCAGACTAAACTTAAGCTGCAGTTTACCCACAAAAACATCAGTTTTAATTACTGTGCTTGCTCTTCTCTGCCCAGCTGGTCTGCTGAAAACACTGGACTGAATCCTATCCCCATTATTGTCCAGAGGCACTGGGAATGCTCCTGGTGGAGTGGGCCCACTGGAAGTGGTTTTCCCATCAGCAGAGAGTGGTGTTTTAAGTGTTGTTGCCACCTCAGTGGTGGGAAGGAGGTTTCTGGAGGTCCAGCAGCAGCTCTGAGCTCCAGACCTGCTGTGTCACCCCTGGGGGGGATGTAGAGACTCCCCACAGGGACTGTGGATGTGGCAGATGGGACACAGTTTAGAGGGGGATTTGGAACTGCTGGCTTGGACTCAGTGATCTCAAAAGCCTTTTCCAACCTCAACAATTCCCTGATCCTTTGCTGGGCCTGATGTCCGCAGGTCCAGCCATGAGGAGGTGGTGCAGTGACTCTGCTTTAAACCAGATAAGGTTAAAAATAAGGTTTTAAACCAGATATCTCTTTTTTTTTTTACCCTTAAAAGACAGCAGCAGTAGGATTTCATCTGGATCTGGAAATATCTGCAGAGCATCTCCTCAGTTCTTGCAGCTGGTGGGTTTTATTGGATTCCCCTTCCCAAGCAGATGGTTCCCCAAGGGATGGCACAAAGGGGAGTTTCCCTGCCCAGGGAAAAGGCAGAGCAGAGCCCGTGACAGGTGGCAGCCTGCAGGTACCTGCTGGAGAGGAGAAGGCTCTGGAGAGAACTCAGCCCCTTCCAGGGCCTGAAGGGGCTCCAGGAGAGCTGGAGAGGGACTGGGGACAAGGGATGGAGGGACAGGACACGGGGGATGGATTCAAACTGCCAGAGGGCAGGGTTAGATGGGATATTGGGAAGGAATTGTTCCCTGGAGGGTGGGGAGGCCCTGGCCCAGGTTGCCCAGAGCAGCTGTGGCTGCCCCTGGATCCCTGGAAGTGTCCAAGGCCAGGTTGGACGGGGCTTGGAGCAACCTGGGCCGGTGGAAGGTGTCCCTGCCCATGGCAGGAGATGGGACAAGATGAGCTCTAAGGTCCCTTCCAACTCAAACCATTCCAGAATTCTATGACTTCACAGTGCTCCCAGCCCAGTGCTGCCACCATGCCCCTGTTTGCCTGAAGCTTTCAGAAAACTCATTAAAATTAGCAGATGGTTGAATTTCTTTTTTGCTACAATGGTGTTTGTGAAATGGCCCATCCTGCCTGGGGCACTGATGGTTTCGTGAGGGATGTTTTGCACTTCCAAGCCCAGGTGAGGATGCCTCTTCCCCCAGGTGTTCAGGGAAACATCCCAAATCCATCTGCCAGCTTCCCTGGAGGTCTCAGCTTTTGGGAATGTTAGACTTTGGCTCCTGGCTCATTCACCAGCAAAGATGATTGGGAAGAGCCAAAGGGAATTGTGTTCACATTGTTGGGGTTTGTTGGCTGTTAGTTGAGATCTGGAAAGGGCTCTTTATCAGCAGATAATATGTTATTATCTTCTTTATACATTATATACTGGTAATATCATAAAATCATGGCATCCCAGAAGGGTTTGGGTTGGAAGGGACCTTAAAGCCCTTCCAGCTCCACCTCCTGCCATGGGCAGGGACACCTTCCACCATTCCAGGTTGCTCCAAGCCCCGTCCAACCTGGCCTTGAATACTTGACCACTGGAATCCTTTCTTGAAATATCCTGAGGACCCCTAGTGCTGCTTTCTGCACAGGCTGAAAGATCCCTGTGGTGAATATTAATATAACAACATTTATTAAAAAGGTGTCATTCTTGATCTCCAGGTGACTCTCACATCCAGCTCGCAGGGCTGTATTCAGAATCCAGCTCTGTAATTCACACCTCATGTTCAGAGATGATTTCTGGGCTTGGCCCTGCTCTGATCACTGCAGGTGACATGGAAGTTTTAGGAAAATTAAAGAAAAAAAAAACAAACAAACAATATTTCCTTCTGGATCATTGATGCAGGGCTGGTATTTTGTGGTTATAGGAGATGACAGGGGCCATAATCCAGTGAAATGGTACAAAGCTCTCCTTGTCACAGTCATTTTGTGAAGCTGTGTGTGAAAGGGACACCCATAAATTACAGGAATATCTTATTTAAAATTCTCCTGAGCTTTGCTGGCATTTGAGCTCAATAATGGCTGCAGGGAAGGATGCCCAGGAAATCTTTCTGTTGCATTTGAGAGATAGAAAAAGGGATTTTTCACCTCATTCTCTCACAGTGGGTTATAGGCAACTTGACATGACAACAAACCATCAGCTTTGTTTTACATAATGTTTTCATGGTATTTATGCACAAATTCTAATCTTACCTAAAATTCCTCCTGTTCCAGCTCTGGATAGACCTGGTTTTCTTTAAATATATGAGGTAATGTGCAGCTTAACGTTAAATCAAGCATTGAGATCAATCATTTTATGGAATCAAACGATCCCAGAATGGTTTGGGTGGGAAGGGTTCTTAAAGACCACCCAGTTCCACCCCTGCCATGGGCAGGGACACCTTCCACCAGCCCAGGTTGCTCCAAGCCCCGTCCAACCTGGCCTTGGACACTTCCAGGGATCCAGGGGCAGCCACAGCTTCTCTGGGCAACCTGTGCCAGGGCCTCCCCACCCTCACAGGGAACAATTCCTTCCATAGATAACGAATTTTTTTCCCTGTATTTTTTATTTAAGCCTTTACTCATATTTCTTCTTCCACCAGACTTTTTTAAAACAACAACAACAACAACAACAACAAACCAAAACCAAAACCAAACCAAACCAAAACCAAACCAGAAAAACAACTTTTAACCCCTTCTCAGATTTCCACAGGGCATTGCCCACCTTAACCCGTGGAGGAGCCACAGTGGGGAAAGGCACTCAGTTCTCTCCATGCTCAGAGCAGGTGGGTTCATGTCAGGCCCACCCAGCCTTTAAAATTCAGATTTTTAATCAGCAGTACAATACATAGCAAGGCTTATGTGCCTCCCTGAAAGAGCTGTGCTGTGAACTCTGTTTATTGGAAGCATTTTAACGTGCTGGGGCACATTAGTGGGGTGGGATGGTGGGATATGGAGGGAATTGCTCCACATGAAGCTGATGGTGGTCCCACACATTTTCCTGGAGATCTGAGAAGGGCTTTGCACTCTGGATGTGTGAGGGAAGAACAAATTTGCAGCTGCTCTTACTCAGTGCTGCAAGTCCTGCTGTTCTTCCCTGTGTTAAACGGCCTCATCCTCAAACACAAAGTTGGAATTCATCCCAATTTGCTCTTAAATATCTGCTTGGCTGATAGAAGCCATAAAAGAAGGAGAAAGTTTCTTGCAGGGTCATCATGGTTTGAAATTACGGGCATAATAATTGCTTAGGTTTTTACTGTGCATTCCCCGCTGCTGACTCTGAATTCCACAGTGATATTCTGGCATTCAGCACATAAAACTCATATGAACCTCGAATAAAACTCATATAAAATCTTATAAAACTAGTCCTTGGAGCAGTAAAATCCATGATGGCAGGGTGGAACATGTCCACCCAGCAGAGGATGGGCTGTTCCACGGTACAATAGAGGGGCTGTCGAGGCCACTGACTTTTGCTGCCATAAAATCCCTTTTTTGGGATGTTCAAAGCAAGAGCAATTCACCAACAGGGTAAGAGGTGAGGCCAGGAATGAGGATCCATCCCTTCCCCCTGGGAATGTGTTGGCAGACAACCCTAACTGCTCTCCAAACACTGCCACTGTCCTTCCATCATTTCCTGAAGGTCGCACAAGTGTCATCCCCCACCAGTGCCAGAAACGGAGGCATTTCTTTCCATATCATTTTGACTCCTTGGACAGGAGAAGAGCTGATGGTTGGAATTCTCTCAGACGTCATAAAACTTATTTTAAAGGTTGTTTAGGGTTTTTTTAATTTAAAAAGATCAGTTGTATCAGCTTTTACTTCTGGCAGTTGCAATATTGTCAGATGAAAGTATGAGGGGTTTCTTTCCTGTTCTAAGGAAGTGTTTCTCAGAGTTCATTTTGATGCTTTTCTCAGAATTTCCTCATAATCTTATCTTTCCTAATTAATTTTGCCTTTTAACTCTGGGAACCAGATGTTTGGTGTAATAATTAAATTGATGTTTTCCAAAAGCCGTGGTGCTTGCTTGGGGGCCAGGGGTTAGTTCAGTGCTGGGTTCATAGTTGGACGTATGGTCTCAGAGGGCTTTTCCAACAAAAATAATCCCTGATTCTATAAATACAGCAAGTCTTGTCCTCATCACGGGAGCACAGAGCTGCTGGTTCCTTCTGCTCCAAGCAGAACCAGCTTTTGTTTTCCTCATTAAACTTCTTTGGGGTTGAAGTGGGATCAGGCCGAGTAACCATGAGATTTTGGTTGGTTTTGTCAAGGAAAACCTTGATTATTCACTTTCTTTTTGCTAAATCTAGAATAGGCAGGGGGGGGTCTTACACCTGATGCAACTACAGGGCAAGATGCAAGTTGTAGAAATCGTTACAGATAAAAGATAAACAAAGCTTCAAAAAGGAAGTGGGTTTGGACTTGGGGGCCTCATTATCTCCATCCCCAAGCTCAGGGTAGTCTGATTGCTGTCCATCAAGCCATGAGTGTTATCTTTAGTTATCCTTTGCTTCCAAATTCGTGGCAAAGACTTGAAGGAAAGTACCACATGTAGGGGAACCCTGTTTTTGGACAAGGGAAGCACAGCAGGTCTCAGTCTCTGGACTTGAACACAGGCTTGGAAGTAGCATCACCCTTACAGAGAGGGGAAATGATTGCAGTATTAAATTCAAGACTTTATCTTGGAAAAGCATGGAATTTTTCCACCACAGCCATACCAACCCTTTAGCACAAAGAGGAATGGTAAAAGGGAATGTTTAAAGGCCAGTCTCTCTCCCCTCAATTAGAGGGAAAGAGAATAAATTACTTTATGGTGTAGTTGCTGTTCTAACATGGAAATTCAGGTTCTTACAGACACACAAAAAACTCCCAAACCAGCTGAGGTTCAAGATATTTCCTGAAGGCAAAATTAGCCACTCCTGAGTTGGTGTAAGATGTAACAAAACCCCAAACATTATTGTTTCTGGGTACTGGTGAGTGTTTAGGGCAGCTCTGCTTTTATGGGATCTGAGCAGGAATTCATGGAGATAAGTGGGGCACCAGCACCAGCCACAAAACACCACTTGTATCTCTGGTGCAGCTCCACTTCCAGACATGGGCAGTCCTTTCCTGCTGGAAGAGAGTTGGGAAAATAGATAACACCCACATATTCAGTGGTTGGCATGGAGCTCATGAATGGAAAACGCAAGTGAAGGCTGCACAGCTGCTTCTCCACGTGGAGGGCAGTGAAATACTCCCCATCCCCTCCGTGGTTTTCCATAAATCCAGTTCTGAAGGGATTTTAAAATCTGCAGAGGTAGGTCAGCCTGGAGTATCAGCAGCTTAGGGGTTGTGTCTGTTTTCTGTGGTGATTTATTTCATATTGTGGTTGCTGAGGGAAGAGACTGGAAGTGGTGCTTGGAGAGGACTTTCCTTGCTTGGTGTAGTGGGAGTGTAAAATCTCCTTTGGTTTTTCCAAAGTTTTTAGTTTCTCCTTGGGCTTCAGCAAATGGATTTTTGGCTCAATTTTCTGAGGCTGTATTATAGTGCTCTCCAGACCTTGTGTAATTGGGTTTGGGGGTTTATGAAGTAAATATATCCGTGGTGCTGGGGCATAATCAGTTCTGGCAGTGCTGAGGTTAATTGCTGCCTGTTTAATCTAATACACCTCACTCAAGCTCCTCATGCATTGCTTGACTCACCCAAAAAACACATTTACTGATATTTTTGTATACTCAGCCTCTTCTGAGAGGTAGCTGTGACCAGCGAACCCCTTACAGGTGGTTTAAAAGGATATTGCCCAAGCACAGTGTTGGTAACACAAATATTGTGTTACTTTAGCTCTCAGATCCCAGTTTGATTTGATTGTGATAAAGCTGTTTCCATAAATAATAGTGAACTTACCACTCAGGAAAAGCACTTGTGGGTTAAATTAGTTGTGGCGGAGGTTATGGGTTGTTTCCCCAGGAGTTTGCAGTTATTATGCATTAAGTAGGGGTGAGAATCTACCAGAAGTGTATAATAAAGAGTTATCATTTATATTATATGCATATGATATACTTATATAAATATATTAACGCCATGACTCCTTCCTGTGGGACCCTTTGTCTGAGATGAGCTCAGCTGGCTGGAGCATGGAGATGAAAACACCCAGCTGATGGATTTGATCCCTGTGTGGGCTCTTTGCTTTCAGAGCTGAACTCAGTGATCCTCGTGGGTCTCTCCCAACCCAGAGTACTCTGTGACCCTGTGATGTTACTGCCATGACTCCGGGAGTTACTGACGGTGCCTCTCAGCAAGGGTGAAACCCTCGTGCTGACTGTCCCAAGAGATGCCACATGGCGCCAGTTTGTGGTAGCCAGACTTTTTATCTCCCCTTTCAGCTCTTCAGGCTGTGTACCTTTGTCTACTTGGAACAGTTTTCAGCTGACACAACCCCTCTGTGTTTCCTGAGTCATTGGCAGGGTCTGATCACGGGTATAATGTGAGGGTGGCTCCCAGGGGCTGATTTTATACCAATTTTTAATCCCTCTTTGTGTCATCAATCCTTTTTGCCCTCTGCATCTCCCCCTTTGCTTCCCCTGTGCCAGGAGTGGGTTTGATATTCTGTTACATCTGATAGTGCCTCTGCTTTAGTTAATGCTATTTTTTGGCACAATTTGTTGCATCTATTGATATCAGCATGAGGAGTCTGATAATGTGAATTAATGCTAATTCAGCAGCAGCATCTATAATCTGGTCAAATTACCATCAGCCATCTCCTGTGTAGTATCTCCTGGCTGCAGAGCCAGGGGTCACACAGTAAATTAAAGCATTTTTCTCAACCTAACCAGAGAATCCCACACTGCTTTGGGTTGGAAGGGACCTTAAACCCCATCCAGTTCCACCCCCTGCCATGGGCAGGGACACCTTCCACTAGCCCAGGTTGCTCCAAGCCTGAACTGCACTTGATATTCCATCATTCCTGAGATGGAAAGGAGAAGCCCTTTGAGAGTTTCTCTTTTCAGAGGAAACAGAAAATCTGGAAGATCCCAGCACTTCCTGAGGTACTGGGGGAATTCTGAGTCCCAGCTTGGGAGTTCCATTTGCTGTTACAAGTGGCAGCGCAGTAAGGACAGGGCAGGTTTTTTTGTTGACCAACAGAGCCTTCAAAGGTCTGTTCACTACCTCTGAGTCCTTAAGTTCATCAATATTAAAGCAGATTTTCAGAAAAGACATTTTATTTCTTTTTTTTTCTTTCTTTTTCTGTGGAAATCTTGTTGGGCAATCCCTGGCAGGGCTTCAGCCTTTCAGCTGGAGCCACTGGGAGTAAAAATACATGTTAGGAACAGTCAGTAAGTGCTAATAATCTACTCACAAGGCATAAAACAAGTGATTAGAGGGAGCTGGGACATTTTCTAGCCTATTTGGAGAGTTGTAGAGTTGGCTTATATTGAAAAAGTTTTTGTCTGAAGGAGCTGAAAGGTTGTTTTCTTAATGCCCAACAGAGCCTAAATCACCCGGGATTTTTGATCCGTGTCCTCCAGGTGGGATAGCTCAGAGGAAAATCTCTCCTGTTGTAGTTCACTCACTTTAGGGAAGGGGAGATTTTAACACCTGGGGGGGACTTTCACAGGTTTTATTTTCAAGTGGAGCTTTTTCATTTTATTAGATTCATCTTAAAATTTATGGAAGTTGTATTTATGAATTCCAGTAACAAATTTTTTACAGGCCACGAAGCAATGGGGCAGTGGCTGGTCCTTGGGGGTCGCTCTGCAGAATCTGGGAGAGGTAGAAATCTCACATCCTGGGGGACTTAATGAACATTTAGCTCATTGAAAAGGGTGTTAATGAAGGTTTTCAAAGAAAAGAAATAAGAAATTAGGTCTTCCCTGATGGGTTTTATAAATATACCCAGGGAAGACTCTCCAAAGGTTCTTGATTTGCTGATATTCCATTTCCTTAATGCATTTTATCACTTTCCAGCACTGCACACTTGACCTTGGTACAGTATTTTTAATAAGGTTGATTGAAAGTATTTAGGACACGTTAGAAATAAGTGAAAGGAGAAAAAGAAAATAATGGGGAAAATCAGTCATTAACTTGAATTTATCTGTAATAGCTCAGACTTCAGCATCTCTATCTCCATTTTGAGTTAATTGGGTATTTTCTGATTATACCGTGACTTTCAGGTGGGAGATAAAAATTCTCTTTATTAGGTATTGTGAGGAGTGGTACCCAAACTTGGGTTTCTTTTGGCCTTTGAAGAGTGGGATTGGCCTACCTGGAGACCTAAAAATGTTTCTGAAAGTCCATTTTGACTGACAAAATGCTGGTCAAGAGACCAGCCCAAGAGGCTGGAGGAGGCCAGCAGGCTGCACTGGGGGAACTGGATCCCCAGAACCAGCAAGTTTCAAGCCAATATAGTGGGGCCATAGTCAATTAAACCATCCAAATGCAGTTTCCCTTTATTTGAAGAATTGTATCAGTATTCTTAAGGGATTAGGTGCAGTAGGAGCTCTGGGAGCTGCTGTTGGAGCAGGACATCCATCAGTTTGGCGCTGTAGGAAGGTTACAAAACCCCAAACATTGGGAAGCATCCTGAATCTTTTTAAGACAAATTATGACAACCTGAAGCCAAACCAGGGAACAGAGGCTGATGTATGACCTTGTCTCTTCTTACATTAAGTTGTTGAGGGCTCATCAGAAGCAACAGTGTTGAAACTTCCTGATGGGGAGAACTGGGCTGCAAACCCTAAGGAGAAAAATAGATACACGCAGTTCACCTTTTCAGGAATCCCAGAATGTGCCGAGCTGGAAGGGATCCACCAGGATCATGGAGTCCAATCCCAAGGGTCAGCCCATGACAGACTCATGTTTACAGTGATGTCATGACACGCTTTGCAGGAGCTTTAGGAACGTGGGTATCGCTGCCATCTCATTCCACACGTGGTTAAGGAGCTGAAACAAGGTCTCCTGATGCAGTTTGGGCACGAGCCCACTTGTGTCTGGCCATGGAGCTCTTAGGGACAGCTCCCAAATCCCCTCCCCGAGAAACCCCCACGGCAGCAGCTGTGACCTTTCTCCAGGTGCCTAAGTGTGAAGCTGGAGGAGCTGCAAAATAGCAGAAGGCAAAATATAGTAACAGCCTGGGGGGAAGCAGGCCTGTGTCCAGGGAAAAGGTGGAGGCAGGCAGGAGCCATGGAGTATTCCGAGAGCGACGGCGATTCCGCTGACGACGAACGTGGCTTTGCGAGGAGTGGCGCCGACAGCGACGAAGGCCAAGGAGTGTCCGAGTCAGTGCTGGGTTTGGGACTCTCACTGCTGCTGGGGGGTAGTGGGCACTGCTAGTAATTAATGCATTGTTAATGGCTAATTAATTGCTGGATGTAACACAGTGCACTTCTAGTAGCTGCTGTGCTCTTAAAGTAACTACTTGTTGTATTTAGTGCCACACACTTGTAGTAATTGCATTTTAGGCTGTGATTTACTAGGAATTGCTTTCTCATTTCATTCTGTGTACTGATAGCAAGTACTGGTAGTAGTTACTTGTTGCATTTAGTGCCATGCACTTATTAGTAGTAACTTCTACACTTAACGTAGTGATTCATTTTGCTTTAATGCTGTGCACTCACTAGTAGTAAGTTCTGTATTTCATGCTGTGCACTTGTAGTAATTACTTGTAGTGAATAGCATTTACTTTTGTTGTCGTGGGTTACCAACCCCCTGGGCTGAAATACTCAGGTCCAGGTGGATTTCTGGAGCAAAACCAATCAAAAGTTCTAATAACGCCTCTGCCAATGACATATTTAAGAAAATGGAAGAGAAGGTTGGTTGTGCAGTAGAAATTTGGAGCCATGAAGTAAGAGGGTGGCAGCAGGTCCCCAAGTGGGGCTGGGCCCCCTTTTGCCCTGGCCCTGGGCCAGGGACAGATGTGGCACTGAAGCCCCCCAAGCTGAGACATGGAACAGAGTGGAGAAGAAACTCCCGAGAGAAACTGCCCAGCTGAGATGTGTTACAGAAAAATTCCAGCTCAGCAGAGAGCAGAGGAGAACATGAGATAACATGGAGCCTCCAAGGTCAGTGTCACAGGAGGGGGAGCAGAGGTGTGGGGAGCCCCCTCTCTCCCCCCAGCAGGGGAAAGACTGAAAGTTGAAAACCCCTGCTGCCTGTGGAAGATTATGGGGTGCAAAGACCCCCCTGCAGCTCATGAAGGAGCCTGTGCTGGAGCAGACGGGTGCATGAGGAGCTGTGACCCTCGTGAGAGGCCTGAGATGAAGCAGAGTCCTGCTGGAGACCTGTGGCCCATGGAGAGAGGAACCTACACTGGAGCAAGTTGTCCTGGGTAGGACCTCGTAGTCCCAGTGAGGGATCCAAGCTGGGGCAGCTCAGCTGTGACCCCAAGGGACAGCAGAGAATGGAAGAGCTCTTGTCCTGGGGTGGACCCACGGGGACAGGTCCATCAAGGCTGTGTCCCGTGGGAAGGGAGCTCCACGCAGCAGGAAAGGACTCAAAGCCATGATCCCCTGGAACTGTGGTGCAGCCCATGGTGCAGCAAGTGTCCCCTTGCAGTCCCTGGGAGACCTCACAGAGCCCGGGGGCCCCCCGGCCTCCGGTCCTGGCCCCAGTGGAGCAGGGGCAGGTCCAGTCCTGAGGTCAGCAGAGAGACAGAGAGAGAGATTTCCAGCTACAACACATTGGAGCTGTCACTCTAGAAATAATAGAAGAGAAACTTTCCAGTGCTGCAGAATTGCTTCAGAAAGAAGAGACTTTCTCCTCCTGGACTGATACAGGGGGGAGAGATATTTTTGTAAATACATAACATTTTCTTCATAAGATAAGAAAGCTTAGTTGAAATTGTGGTATATATTATTCTTTAGTCTTTACCTTACTAGTAATAAATCTTAATATTATTCGCCCATGTCAAGCCTATGTTTTGTCTGTATAAAACCTCTCTCAACTTGTAGTAATTGTGTGGGGGGAAGTTTTGAAAAATTGGTCCCAAGTAAACCTGTGACATTTGCACTTAAACCATGTACCTGTAGCAGGTCCTTTTGCCTTTAATGCTGTGCACTTGTAGTAGTTACTTTTGCCTTCATTCTGTGCACTTGCAGTAATGTTGCATTTAATGCCCGGTACTTATTAGTAATTAGTCTCTCCTTTAATGCTGTGCACTGATAGTAACCATTGGCAGTAATTACTTTTTCATTTACTGTTGTGCACTGGTAGTAATTACTGGGATTAATTACTCTTGACTTCAATGCTGTCCACTTACACTTCTGCATTTAATGCCATGTCCTCAGCAGTCATTACCTTTGTATTTAATACTGTGCACTGGTAGTAAGTACCGCTGTAGTAACTTCTGCATTTAACGCTGTGCACTGGTAGTACTTACTTTACATTTAATGCTGTTCATTTGTAGTAATTACTCTTGCCTTTAATGCTGTGGACTTGTAGCAATTACTTGTGGCATTTAATGTCATGCACTTGTAGTAGTAACTTCTGCCCCTAATGCCGTGCAGTTTGAGTAATTACTTGTTGCATTTCATGCCATGTGGAAGCTACTTTTTCATCTCATGCTGTGCATGGCAGTGATTAGTGGTAGTAATTACTCCTGCATTTAATGCTGTGCACTTGCCCTAGTTACTCTTGCACTCGATGCTGAGCGCTCTTAGTAACTAGTTGTTGCATTGAATGCCATGCACCTGCTAGTAATTACTTTTTTATTCAATGCCATGCACTGGTAGTATTTACTTTTGCCTCTAATGCCATGGAATTCTGCACTTCCAGAGATCTCCTGTTGTGTTTAATCCCATAAATTAATTCCCTTTTAGAATGTGGGTTGACAGGTTGTGTGGCTGGAAGGTGACAGGGTTGGTTGGTGGGCTGGTGGCCTTGGGCCTGTTGGGGCCCTGGGTCTGAGGCTGCATGAGGTGTTGGGAGCATTGGGAGGAGTTGGAAGCACTGGGAGGTTTTGGGAGGTGGTGGGAGCACTGGGAGGTTTGGTGGGGTGTTGGGAACACTGGGAGGAGTTGGAGCCTTGGGAAGAGTTGGAGCACTGGGAGGTGTTGGGAGGTCTGAGTTTGGCTTGTGTTTCACCAGCAGGTTCAAGGTTGGTATAGAGGGCGGTACAGGAGGACTTTGGAGGTACCCAATATTGATTCCATGCTGATGAAAAGGACATATCAAATACAAAATAGCAAAGCCCCCAACAGTCCCTTGTGTGCTTGAATCTCCAGTTTCAAGGTTTATTTAAAATAAAATGCATTTTAGTGCATTTTCCTCTTTTGTAATCATCTAAATATAATACGATGACCATCATCATGCCTTTAGTCCAGACCTATAAAGGGATAAACAGTCTTTTTGTGACAGAAAGTCATCTGAGATAATGGGATAAATATGTTAAGTTTTAGTTGGAATTAGGGAACACCCGGAAAGGTTGCATAGTCATTTTAATGGATCAATATCCCAGCGAAAGTTGGCTACAGCAACTTAATGGCTCATTAAATACCATAATTCCTTATCCTCTCTATATTTACCAAAGTTTTAGAAGTTAATAGAGATAATTATCTACTGCTATTCAGCTCTTTCTTCCTCCTTGCTATCAATTAGCATAATTTCATTTATCAGTGGGGTAAATTAGCACTGATACACACTTAATTTCGGTGCAAAGAGACTCAAAGTCAGCATTTGAATATTAATGTTTCTTTCATTTGTGTTTCTGCTTGCTCTGTTTTAAAGGTATTAACATAAAGACATCTCAAAAGCAATTCAAGTTAGTTAATGATTATGTTAAAGGGAGACATGAGTGCACATGCATCACCCTTTTTTACTGCTTTAATACCTCCAGTCTTTAAATGAGGACATTTCTACTTCTAACAGCACCTTTAAATCTCATTTTCTGCTCCAGTGGAAATGCACAGTCTAAATGAATTAGGGGTGTTTAGAAGGGGAGGGTCTCTTTTTGCCTGTGATCCACTTACCCTTCATACCTGGAAAGGTGGGAATGAATTGGGATGAAATGAATGCCGTGCTTTTCTCTCCCCAACACAGCAAATGCATCTCTTGAACCCTGATGGAACAGGGGAAGCTGTTTGGCTTTCTTCCCATGTGTAATTTGTAGCTTTTGCCTGCTTGAAGCCTGGATGGGTGATGAAAACATCGGGGCAAAGCTGTCCCCCCAGAAATGTATTTTTTTGAAGGGCTTGAAGGATCCTGGATGTCTGGAAATCAAAAGATTGTCATGGAAATAATGCAACTGGCTCAAGAAATTTGTTTTTCCTTGCAGGGAGGACGTCAGAACAGCCAATGTCATTGCGGCTGAAGCGGTGACGTGCCTGGTCATCGACAGAGAGTAAGTACATCCCTCTGCTGCCTTGGGCTTTGCCTCCACTGTGCACCTTTGGCAGAGCTTTAGAGAGCCTTTGATGGTTTTTTCCAGAGAGGCCATTTAATTTTGAGTGATACAGTCCCAGTGTGTCTCGATGCTTCAAGGGGGATATCTCCAATATTCCAGATATTCAGAGGAAAGGTGCCTCTGAATCAGCTCAGGAGTGGCAAACACTGACAATGAAGAAGTGCAGACACAAAATGGGAATAACTAGGGAGATGGAATTAATGTGGGAATGGAGCTGGTGCAATGGAACACACAGTGAGTTCATCCTGGCAAATGTTAGAGCAAGATGATGTTACTCCAGTCCATGTGGGACAGGGAGTCCTTGTGCAAAGGACACAGCCCTGCTTGGAGCTCTGTGGCTCCAAGGACACAGAGGAGATGAGAGGAGTAAAATAATATCTTCTCTAGGGAGCTTGAGGGAATTAGGGGGGGGTTATTCCAGAAAAAAACATGCCTGGATGATCCAGTGCTGCAAATTCAACTGCTCCCTGCAGTTGGGAATGGGATTAAAAATAGTGAGCATGACAGAGAAATTCAGTGTGACTCCTGGGGTGGTTTTCCAGTTGTGAGGGCAGTGAAGTATTGGCATAAACCTTCTTCCATGGTTTATCTTCTATGGGAGGCAAATAAAACTGAATAAGGATTGACTTTTCACTGCCTCCCCCAGGGCAGGAACCCAATGGGGCCTGCAGGAGGGAATCAAAAGCCTGGGGAAAAAAGGAAAACTTTGCCACTGGTTGAAAGGAAAATAAATCCATTGGATTTTTTAATGTGTACAACCTAGCTGTGTGCTGGGAGCTTTCAGAGGGGTGTAGGACAGCACTGAGGGTGGAGGGAGGGGATTATCCCACTCTGCTCTGCACTCGAGCGGCCCCACCTCTAGTCCTGAGGGCAGTTTGGGCACCATAAAATGAGAAAGATCTGCAGCTATTGGAGAGCATCCAAAGCAGGGACACAAGGATGGGCAAGGGCCTGGAAGGGAAACCATAGGAGGAGTAGCTGAGGCCACTTAGAATGTTCATCTGGAGAAGAGATTGAGGTCAGAGCTCACCAGGGTCTGCAGCTCCTCCCAAGGGGCAGCTCTGATCTCTGCTCTGTGGGACCAGGGACAGCAGCCAGGGAAGGGCTGGAGCTGTGTCAGAGCAGGGTCAGGTTGGATCTCAGGGAAAGGTTCTTCCCCCAGAGGGTGGTTGGCACTGCCCAGGCTCCCCAGGGCAGTGGGCACAGCCCCAAGGCTGCCAGAGCTCCAGGAGGGTTTGGACAATGCTCTGAGGGACAGGGTGGGATTGTTGGGGTGTCCTGGGCAGGGACAGGGGTTGGACTGGATGATCCCTGTGGGTCCCTTCCAGCTCTGGATATTCCATGATTCTATGAAATATCACAAAGGGTTGCTTTGTCCCTGTGTTCCCTGGGCACACAGTGTTGATGCAGGACATGTTGATGCTGTCAGAGGTAAGAAGGCTGAAGCCCTTCCTGTCTTCTGGTGAGAGGGGATTCCCTGCTCAAGTACCCTGCTCGTAGGGATCATCAATCCTGCTCTGACACAAGTGCTTTGTACTCAGTTATCTCACACTCCTCCATTTTTGGAAATCTGGTGTTCTGCAAAGGTTGAACTTGGGAATAATACCTCAGAAATCCTGATCCTTCTGATGTGTTAATTTATTATTGATTAATAAGAAATATGGTCCATCCATTGAACACAAGTGGGGAACACCTGGGCAGTTCTTTCACGTGCACAAACAAGGGAACCTGGTGGATCAAACACCCACTTCATTCCCTTCTTATTTTTCAGAGCAAAGAGCAGAAGAATGATTAGATTACTTAGCAAAAGACTCTTTTAATAATTTTTGTATTTTTAATAATTAGATAATTTAGCAAACATTAATTCAGAGAAATACAAAGCAAAAAGTATTTTACGCCCCTTTTTTTTACCACTTTTGCAACAGATATTTTTGGTTTACACTGTGAGCATTAAAAAACCCCCCAATAATAATTGCATAATTAATAATAACCTTCTAATAATTGCAGAGTCACTCATTCCTGATCATATTACAGAGAGTTTCTTTGCTTGTCTCCTGTGCCTTCCCCTCAGTGTATAATGCCCTTGAAATAGCAAGGAAGCACAAGTGAAATTCAAACTGATGAAACTGTAGTTCATCTACACCAGAGAGTCTAGTAACATCTGCAGTTAGTAGCAGAATCTTATTTATAGTGCAAGAAAATTGATGTTATTTATAGCACTACTTGTAGTTCAGGGAAGGTTGTCCTGTGTCCTGCCCAGTGCTGAATTTCTTGGCATAGTTTTTCTCTTAGACTGGTATTTTATAGGCATGGGAGTAACTGTAGGAGCAAATTTTAATGTGGAGAAAATCTGGGCAATTCTGTTGATGAAGAAAAATAGGATTTCTTTATACCCAGATACGCTGAATATTACCCAGTTTGGATGTTGTGGTGGGAGATGCTCACGTTGAGGGGTGATGTGTCATTAAGGCTGCTAAATATTTGCTATTCCAAGACAAGCTCTTTGCTTAATCAGGTGTAACTACTGCCAGCAATTTTCATGCTCTGTGGGTGTCCTGCTCTGAAACATCCCAGCAAAAGTGGTGCTGCAGTGTCAAAAAACCGAGTAATGGGAAAATACCATTTCCTTCCTGAGAAACTGGAATGTCTCAGTCTCGCTGACCGGGGTTAATGTTACCCATCAGCATCACCTTGGCACCAGGGGAAGCTCTTCCAACTTCCTTGGAAAAGTCTTCCCAAGACATCCAAAATTCCAGCTCATGCAGAGAGTCACAACTTGGTGTCACAGCAAGATGTTCCTAAGAGAGACATAAGGCTGGTCTCTGGATTTGACAATTTTATGAGCAATTTTAGGGCTGGTTCAGTGGCTGGAGAGTTTGTAGTTTGAGAGTAAATAATATGGAAAGGTTTCTTCCTAGGGATGAGCCAGGCTGCCAAGAGAGAGCTGGGTTAGAGATGGGACATTGCTTGAGCGTGGAAAGATGAAATGTTTCCTCTAAAAAGCATCTCTGAAACTTAAAATATGTATCAAATGGTTACAGGGGTGAAGCAGTGGGAGATGGAAGTACCAGGAGGAAAGTGAAATAGTCTTTAATTACCAGACTCTCACCATGTTGGTGCTGCCTTGCTTTTTAATTTCCTTGTGAAACAAGGGGGCTGTTACATCCACAAAAACACCCCAAAGATGCCCAAAAAAGCAGTGGAGGGATTTCTTGCAAATCTGGGCAGACATGCCTTGGAACAGTGGATTTCCAACGTCTTTTCTGGGGTAGAAATCAGCAGAATTGTGATCTAACGAGGCAAACAACTTGCAGTGAGGAAGCACTCGGTGTGTCCCATGGAGTTAAACTCCTCTGTTCCCACCTGTCCTTGTCCTGAGAATACTTGTTAGGAAGGACAACACTGGCCTTCTTTCTGCCTCGCTTCCTTCCTTGGAATAATGAATTTCAGTGGGCTTTGGTGAAGCTCTCTGGCTCCCTCAGCAGTCTCCAGGAGGTGAGATGAAGCCAATCATCCAGCTCCAGGAGTTTCAGCTGGCTTTGCCAAGCCTTGGTGTCAGATGAGGCTGTGCTTTGCCCCATGGGATGAGTAAATGTTGCTTGTGAGCTGAACGTCCCTTTTGGTAAACTGGGGAGAGATGGATTTGAAGCAAGGGCTGTTTTGGTGGGTGAGGGGTTGGCTGGTGGCACATCCAGGGAGTTGTGGTCAGGGGCTCCATGTGTGGGTGGAAATCAGTCACAAAAGGTGTACTCAGGTCCTGGGGCCAGTGCTGTTCAATTCATCAGTGACACGGACGGTGGGGAATCGTAGGAGTCTGTGTTTGGGAGTGGCTGGAGAGGATGGATGGGGTTGGTTTGAGGTCACCACCAGTATTTAGATAACCAAGTGAGCTGCAGATGTGGGATTTCCAGGTCAGGGGTGGCTGGAGTGTGGTTGTACAGGCTCTGCAGAGGCCATGGTGGCACAGGTTGCCCAGAGAAGCTTTGGCTGCCCCTGGATCCCTGGAAGTGTCCAAGGCCAGGCTGGAGCAACCTGGGCTAATGAAAGGTGTCCCTGCCCATGGCAGGGGGTGGAATAAGTTGCTCTTTTAGGGTCCCAGACCATTCTAGGATTCTACAATTCCCACTGGGCTCATTTTGGTCACCCAAGGAAGACCAGGAACTTTAAGAGTTGACATCTTGCCAGAACACCCCCAAAAAAGTAATGTAGCCCTACTTGGTCAGGTGTGTTTGAAAGAAAGAACTTAATCATCAGAAAGCAAAACTTCCAGGGAATTTCATGTTACAATCAAAGGTTCACCGTGGAAGAGCGGGTTCCCTAATCCAATAGGGAAAATGAAAGGAGATGGTGCCAAGGCTGATGGAATGAGGATGACAGCTCTGCTAAGGGATCACGGTGCCTGCCTGGTGTCCTCTCCATGCTCAGGCTTTCCAGTGAGACCAGGTTGATGCAGCCAGGCTGTCTGGAGGGAGGATGTTCTTCCTGCCAGCCGTGGAGCACAGACCCAGCTGGGGGCTCATGGAATTGCCTCGGGAAGTTCAGCCAAATCCACAGAGCGTTCATGGGAATTGTCAAAAAAATTGGTCAAACCATTTAAAGGAATTTGGAGAAGCCTTTGGATACTTGGGGAGCCACATGAAAAAAACACATTTTCTCCTGATCTGGGTAAACATATTAATATTGTGTAACAGCTGTCAGATGTCTTTTGTTCATTTTTAATTCTTTTTTTTTGGTGCATTTCCTGGGCTTTCTGTGTTCAGGGCTTGCCTTTGACCCTACATGAGCTAAAATCAAGACTGTTGCTAATGAAGTATTTCCTACTGTGCCACTGGGAAGAAACTAATCCTGGGAGATGCACCACAATGTTGCCTCCAAATTGTTTCAAGCTTGGCCTTGTCATAGTGATCTTAGTGAATTTTCAGGCTCCCTGGAGGGGTCATTAGTTTTGTTGCAGAAGTACAGTTGGGCTGATTGGGGGAAAGTTAACAGGCCCCATCTGCTGGATTTGATGAATTGCTCCTCCAGGAAATTATCTATAAAAGGCCTTCTGATAAAAATGTTGGAGACACACCTTGAGCATCTGTTGTGTAAATCAGAATAAAGACGTCCAGACACACTTCACTTGCAGCTCCTTTGTGTGGAGAGAAAATGGGAGGAACAGGTTCCAAACTCATTCCTAACATTTGGATCATCACTGACACTCTGAGAAGTTGGTGCAACTATCCTTCTTTTTTATTTTCACACCCACTTCTGGAAACTCAAAAAGTCTTGGAAAACCTTCAGAGCTCCTCCTGAACTGTAAGAATATTTATACTTAAGTTGATTCAGGTTCATCTTTTATTTATGTGTGATTTTTCCCCCCTCTCCATAATTTATTTATGTTGCTAACAATGTTTTCTGGGGCTCTGAGATTTACCAAGTGTCAACGTCGTGGGTGCTGGGAGAACAAAATTGCCTTTTGCAAATCTGATGGATTAGAGCCAGTAAAACTCAAGGCACAGAGTGCTGCAAAAGTACCTGATATTTAATGCTAAATGCTGGTTGCCAGCTTGTTGTCTCCTTCAGTTACACATACACTTTTTTTTTTTTTTGAGGCAGCAGTTCAAATATTTCAGCTATTTTTGGATTTTTCCACTTTGCATTTTGTGGGTTTTGCCTGGTTTGAAAACCCCTTTTATCAGGGATACTTCTGAGGTGTCAGGAAAGGTTCCTGGATCAACCCTCTTGGCAATGGAAGTTGGAGAAAAATAAAATAAAAATAGTATTATCTTAGGATGACTGACCCTACACAAGCTGAGCCAGACTCTTTCACTGGGGATTTTAGGTTTTGCTGCTTTAGTGTTTCTCCCAGTTGGAGTGAAGTTTATCCATGGAGAAAATTGGTTATGAGGAGAGAATAGAAAAAATGAAGAGAGAGGGCTGTGAGCAGAAAAAAAAAACAGAGCAGTTTTCTGATTGAATTCTTGGGGAGGTTGTGACTGAGCTGACACTTCAACAGCAATAAAAGAGTGAACATCAACGCCTTGCCCAGTCCTAAGTCTTGCTTAAAAGTTTTAGTAAAAACTGAAGGATATCAGACAAACTTGTTACTCCTTACAGAGACTTTTTCTTCTGTGTTTCACTAAAGAAAGATTTATTTGCACTGCCAAAAAAAAAGAAAAAAAGGATGTTTAACCATGCCACACTTTCCAAAGCAAACCAAGCCTAAATTACATTTTAAGCCCTAGGTCATGTCTTATGGTGTTCCAGGAGGATTATGTTAATTAATTGCCTGAATATCTGGTTTTTAATCAAGCATTGACATTCACATCTTGCTTTGCTTTCACTGTTGCTTTGCAAGGGTTTGGCTTTGTCCTCTGGCACATCCCTGGCAGAAGGAAGAGAAACCTTGAGATGTGGGATGAGCTGAGTTGTTCAGATTTTCACTGCTGGGCAAGGAATTTGGGGTTGAAAAGATGCTCTGGTGATTCACACATCTTAATATTAAAAATATTAATATTAATAGTAAACCAACCTTGTTAAAAACCCCAACACAACTCCCCTGCAAAGCAAAGGGGGCTTTGCCTTCTCTTCCTTGTTAATGAATTCCCATTGCTTTCCTTGATGCCACAGAAATTATTTCCTTGATTGTGTCATTTAAAATGTAGTTATTAAACAAAGTGGAAAGCTGGGGGGATTTTTCCTGAGTTAGAGGAAGCAGAAAATCCCAGGATGGGTCAGGTTGGAAGGGCCCAGAGTGGGGAGCTGATCCCACCTCTCTGCTCCAGCAGGGCCAGCCCAGAGCACATGGCACAGGAGCTTGAGGGAGAATTACTCAGGAAAGGCCCCTTTTGCAGCAGCTCTAGATCCAAATCGCTATAAATCCCTCTCCCAACCATCATCTCTTGGCTTCTATGGGTAAAATGTGGCTTTTTCCAGCTGTTGTTTTTAAAGCAAGATAATTTACCCTCCTCTGGTTCTCCTGGAAGTGGTGTCCCTGTTCCCTGCCTGCACAACGAGTACCTTCCATAGGATCAAGCATCTTCTGATGCAGCAGGACACTTAAGAACCCACTTAAGCCTGTCAGCAGGTTTAATCTCCCTGGGCACAGCGTGGCTGGGACAGCTCCATGAAGGGAACATGAAGCCATCCTGGCTGACCCCGTGTCCCACAGGATATTATTGCCTTTCCCAGCTGCCCCTGGCTCAGTCCGCCCTGGATTTCCCTCACCTGCTCAACAGCATCACTTCTCTTTCATCCTGCAGCTCCTCATTGTGAATATTTCCATATTAAATATTATTCCTAAATTCAAAAATGTGGGCCTAAATGGTGATTTTGATTTTTTTTTCCCCAGCTTTTCAGTTAATTTGTTTTCGACTTAACAGCCATTTCTGCTCTTCAAAATGGTGCCTCGGAAGTGTGAGGAACATAAAGCTGGAGAGACTGCAGGATTTTCCTTTGTGAGGCTGTGACCTTAAGGCACAGATTAGTCAAGAGGCTGTAGTTTGCAGCAGTTCATCCTTTCAAATTAACCTTTCTCCTTTGGCAAGGGCTGCTTTCTTCCTGGCAAAAAAGAAAACCTGTGTGTGACAGACAGGCTGGGAATATTGGAAATGTATAGTAGGGAACGAGCTTTTCAGCTGCAGTATTTTCATTCTAGGTATCCATTGAGATCAGTTCATATAATTATTAAAAATAATTAATTTCTAGTTTTTTATTTGTCTGGGGCACTGTTTTGTATCACCACCAAAGACGTAACAGTTGGATTTTTTTAGAATCATGTAATCACACACTGGCTTGGGTTGGAAAGGACCTCTAAGTTCATCTCATTCTACCCCCTGCCATGGGAAGGGACACCTTCCACTAGCCCAGGTAGCTCCAACCTGGCCTTGGACACTTCCAGGGATCCAGGGGCAGCCACAGCTTCTCTGGGCAACCTGTGCCAGGGCTCAGCACCCTCACAGCCAGGAATTCCTTCCCAATATCCAACTAAATTTCCCCTCTTTCAGTTTGAACCCTTTGATGTGTTTTTGGAGGCTGTTTCTCTAAAGATGAGAGAGATGCAGAAACAAAGATTGTCCTTCAGCTGGAAAGCAGAGGGATTTCTAGGGATTCTGGTGGGAGGACGGGGATGGTGGTTGAGGTGCCACCACCAGCCACGTCCACCCGCTTGCTCTGAAACTGCTCCTGGAGGGTGGAAAACCTCCAGCAGCCATTTCACTGGGCTGGGTAGGTAGGTTTGAATCTTCTTGGCCTTGGTGATTGCACCTCCAGCATTTCTGAGGCCACGGCCCTGGCCGTGGTTTGGTTGGTGGTGGGCATTGAGATCCAGCCCTGGTTGCTGCCAAAGAGCCACGCTGGCTTTGGTGGCTCCCAAATGGACACTTCTGACCTGGGTTAATGGTTGGACTTGCTGATCTTAAAATCCTTTCCAGCCTTAAGGATTCTACAGTTCTTCCTCTCAAAGTGCCCCTTTGTTTTTACAGCTCCTTCAAGCATCTCATCGGTGGCCTGGATGACGTTTCCAACAAAGCCTATGAAGATGCAGAAGCAAAAGCAAAGTAAGTGCCTGCTCCTTGTGCTCAGCAGAAAATCTTAAACTCGTTTTTATTGATGGTACATCACGGTAATTAAGAAAAAGAACCCTCCTTTTTCTCCACACAACAGTATAAATCTGCTTAAAAAGGAGAAAGCTATTATGAATATGGAGGTCAGTCTCCTCGGGTCAGTGCCCAAAGCCAGGTTGGCCCCAAGGCCCCTCTGAATCACAGCATTTGAGTTCTCAGAAATGTTGGACCTTCCAAGAAATTCTCTTGAAACCTTGTAAGGTGAGAAACTCCAGCTCTTGGGATTGCAGTCGAGGAAATTGTTGTTGAGGACAACCCATTTCTTCAGAGAGCTCTGCCCCACCTCAGATATTGTCACAGAGTCTAAACGTGTTTTGAGACCAAGGGTGGGAAAGGGGGGCTGGAGAGTATTGTGAGTTAAAATATTTTTTAAAAAAACAATTTTCATTCGTCCTTGATCTACAGTTGGATTTTAGTCTGGAGACTTCGTGATGTCTGAACTCAGATTCTCTCCCAGTGATCCAGCCTTGGAAGAGGAATTAGAAGAGTGTTCTGATTAGAGAGAGGCTGATCATGAGCCAGATATCATTCAACGCAAAAGTTGCTAAGAAGGAAATTAAATCTACTCTATACAACGTTTCTTTGCTTTTCCTCCTATGCAATTATTGGCTTTTATTGGGATTTTTTTTAGGAAGGGAGAGTGTGACTGTTCATCAGTGATCTACAGCTGCCTAAATTTAAGACTGCTCTTAAGTTCTGTGTAGTAACTTCTCATTAAACCAGAGAGGGTTGAAATAGTCTGTACCAAAGGTACTTCTCTGGAGAGAAAGTGAGAAGCCTCTATACAACGTTTCTTTGCTTTTCCTCCTATGCAATTATTGGCTTTTATTGGGATTTTTTTTAGGAAGGGAGAGTGTGACTGTTCATCAGTGATCTACAGCTGCCTAAATTTAAGACTGCTCTTAAGTTCTGTGTAGTAACTTCTCATTAAACCAGAGAGGGTTGAAATAGTCTGTACCAAAGGTACTTCTCTGGAGAGAAAGTGAGAAGCCCTAATTGATTAAAAATAACTCTGTTTGTTTCAGAAACTAAATATCCATCTCAAGAAACTCAGTTTCTTGAGCAAAATTTGCTACTTCTACAAAATCCCCACAAGTTTCTTTTTTATCATCTTTGAGTGATGTTTGAAATGCATTTTTAATTATAATGAATATATTTTAAGGTGTTAGAATGCGGAGTTGCAGTTTAGTTTGGAATAGTATTTCCCTGCCCCAAATCAAACATGCAAGGTTTCTCCTTGGAAAGAAGTTCTGTTAAAAAAGGTTAAGTTCCCTAAAATTCCTTTTTCAGCTTCCTTCCTTAACCATCCCAAAAAAAGGGATTTTGGGCCCAGAATGCAAAGTCAAATGGACACAGTGCTACAGCAGCTCTTGGATATTACTGATAAATATATATTATTGTATACATTTGTATAGGTAGCTGAAATCATGGCATTTTAATGCCAGGAGCAGCTTTTACAAAGCATTTTACAAAGTGCCGGAAAGTCAACTTTAGCAGCTCCAGGGAGGTGGTCCCAAGTATCCCAGGCACGTCCCTTTTGCATTATTTTATGAGTGTTGCTATTTGGGTTTTATTGATTTCCAGCAGAAGCAAAAGAAAGGAGAGCTTGGCAGTGAAACTGGGGATTTGGGGTTTGTGCCAGAACGCAATGTCATGAGGAGCACAGAAGCTTTGCTGAGGTGACACCACAGCCACTGGCACTAAGACAAAGGTGCCGGTGGGACCTGCCCTTCCCATTGCACAGTCCAGTCCCACACCTACAGTTTTAAACTCTATTAGTAATTATGATGGAGTTATTTACTATCCCAGGAATGTGGGGGGTGCAGATTGTATGGGAGGCTTTTTGAGGATTGTTTTGTGAGTTTTAGGGATCATTTTGTGTCAGGATCCCTTGTGTGCTGGAGGGACACTGCAGCTGAGGACCTGTTTTAAATAAACTCTTCGTTTTGGGGAACCACTGGGCTGACCTTCACATTTCTGAGCTTCTATCTTTATTCCTTTTCTTCTAATGCCAAATATTTCATCCCAGTGCAAGGAAAAGCCAAGGATTCCTGGTGATGGTAGAACTGATTAATTTTGATGCAGCTTTTCTTAAAAGTCAGAGGCCTTTGCTTGAGTCCTGTCACTCCAGGTAGGTGACAGTGGTATTATTGCCCTTCATATATTGGCATTTTGCCTTGGACAAAGCTGAAGGGACCAGTGTTTGCTGCCTGGAGAAACACCAAAGCAAGGAATGCTCTTGAAAAACATGGCATTTACTAATAGAATACCATATTCACCTCTGCTGGTCTCCTTGAAAGCAAGCCATGCCTGCAAAAAGATGGAGGGAAGAGGGAAAAATGGCAAAGTTACTTGGGGAGTGACAATAAGTGACAAGAGGCCTTGTGAGCCATTCCAGGAAGTTTGGTCGTTCAGGAGTTACAGAGAAAAGTCTCCTTGGCAGCAGCTTTTACCTGGGTTCCTTTTCAAGCAGGTGTTAATGAGCTCCAGTTAGTTGTCCTTCAAGAGCTTCTTTATTACAAGCGGGGTTTATGGTAGGGAAGGACTTGGCCCATGAAGCGTGTTCGGCTTCAGGGAGGTTTTACACCAGTCCCACAGGTTTGTCCCGCTTTTTTCACCCTTGTGGGTCCTGACTGCTTTTCAGAGCTCATGTGCCAGGTGGCAAAAGGCCTTGGGATGGGTAGGAATGTTCTGTGCTCCCTGTGAATCAAGTGGATCAGGATGCTAAGGCCAGGTTGGATGGGACTGGTCTCGTGGAAGGTCTCCCTGCCCATGGCAAATGGGTTGAAACTAAATGATCTTTAAGGTCCCTCGTAACCCAAACCATCCCATGATTGTAAATACCTACCAGACTGGTAGTGCTGGGGGGGAGGGGGTGCCTCTTTCCACGCTGGAATGTGCCCCTGGGGTCACAGAGCTGGTAGGACATGGCTCAGGAGATGTCAGGCAGAAGCTCCAGTCTTATAAGATCTTTCCATCAGTCCTCCGTGCCTGGCAGCTGAACTATTTATTGGACCTGGTGTTTTCCCAGCTAAGCCTTGAGGAATGGTCAGGATGCTCCTGGGACTGGGGAATGTTCTGTGGACCATTGAGCTTCCTCTTCCCACCCTTGGACATGGTTTGAAGGGGAAGCAAACTCTGCTCAGCTCCTGAAGGCAGAGAAAATACTGATCAAAAAGAGTTGAGCTGAGCAGAGGGGCTTCCTGCACCACTTACTGGGGAGCCACAGAGGGACCATGGCTATGAGGGTTGTAGCCCTGTCTTTGTCCTGCATGGATGGTGTCTCCCTGGATGATCTCTCTGCATGGACACTTTGGACAGTGTCCTAGATCCCTGGCTCTTGGCTTGCACGGGCACCTGGAATGCCCAGCTCCAGTGGGAAGGTGCCCAGCAGTCCCTGCTGAGCCAATAATCTGAAAGGCAGTTGTTCTTCAAGGGCTTTGGCCCTCCCTCAAGGAGACATCTCTGTCTAGGAAAGCAAGTGAACAACCCCTGGTTTATCCTCCTGCTCTCAGGGATTGTGTTTGTGACATGAGCTTCCCTCAGCCCCAGAACTGATTTACTTCTTCCCAGCTAATTTCTTACTACCCAACTGATGCTGATTTTGGAGCCACTTTCCTGGTTTTTGCAAGTTTGGGATGGAAATTCTCCTTAATGTTCATCCTTTGTGTTCACTCTCTTAAATCAGCAATCGTTGACATGCCACCTGTGAGACTATAATTTTAATTATGGCCTATAATTTTAATTATAGGATTATACAGGCTATAACATTAATTATTATATTCTACTGCTCTGATGTATTCAGATGAGTTAATAAATTCATTGACTAATGAATATTGTAGTTACATCCTTGACACCAGAGCAAAGGTGGAATAGAGAGGCAAATGTGTGTCAGAGTCTGTGAAAACAGGAGTCCAGAGGAGCAGTGCCAGGCCCAGCCCTGTTGGCATTTAGGGCATGAGGGAGATCCCTGAATTATCAAGACACCCATCTAAGTGTAGATCGCTTCCAGATGGAGCCACTGTGGCACTTCCATAAATCCAGGAGGAAACAGGTGGGTGGTTTCTCCTGCTGTCGTTGGTGCCAAGTGAAGGGAGGGTTCAGAGAACACCCTTCTCTCCAGGCACACTAATCCCTCCTGCTGGCCTCTTCCCCATCCAGAGACTCCTGAGGTTAATCCTGTGCACTAATTTAACAAAGTCATTGCAGAGGTTTCCCTCCAGCCTGGTGCCACCTTTCCATGGCGTGACTGGAGCAGGGAGAGCGTCTCCCGTGACAGTGACACCACCAAGGTGTCCCTGCCCACCAAGCTGGGAGAGGTGGCACTGCCAGGGCTTTGGCCATCTGAGCAGGGCCTGTCTGCTCCCATAACCAATATCTCTGTGCTCCTTTGCTGCCATCACAGCCAGGATTCTGGAATTCTCTCCTGTGGCAGCAGGGCTTGAAATGAAGGCCCAGTTGTAGCGTGGACTCCGGTGCCTATGTGCTGTTGCTCCAGGCTCTCTGCAGGTCCAGACTATTTTGATTGCACTTTTTCCTTGGTTTTCTTCCCATTCCAGCTGCCTTGCAGCCCTGGGGGAATATGTCTTGTGTTGGCTTCTTTTCACAGCACTGAAGGAAGGCAGGGACCTTTGTGAAGGTACCCCATGCCTTTCCCTTTCCTGTCAGCTCCTTCCCTGGATGACCTTCACCTTCCTGGAGCTGTGTTTTAATTACCACCTTCATTTAGCAGTTGCACTTGATGATCTAAGAGCTCTTTTCCAATCTTAATGACTCCATGATTCTGTCCAAACCCTTTGTTTCAGTGGCACGAGTTGTCCCTTTTTCCTCCCTACTCCCCCTCTCTCACTCCATATATTCACAGCAAAGCATCCCAGCAGTTCATTGACTTAATTTGGGTGGTTATTAATACTTTCCCATTTTATATACATTCTTTATAGGTAGTTTTTCTCCTTCCACCCTGGCTTTAAAGGTAAAATTCTTTAGCTTCTGCCATACCAGCAGGTTTACAAGAGAAGGTGTTTTTCAGTGTGCTGAGATGTTTCCTGGAGGGCCACTGCTGATTCGTGGAGCAGGTCTGTGTGTCCTCCCTACACAGCCTTTCCTTTGTTGTCTTTGAGACTCATTTAATAGCTGAAGTTGTCCCTGGGAGTTGAAAGCTTGTTGCACATGGAGAGGTCCAAGTGTTAGGAGGCAGCACAGATCCGGAGGGATGGAATGTATAGAGGAGGGAAACATTGGTGCCAAGGACCTGCTGTACAGACTATTGCATTTCAGGGGGGTTTTCTTTTGGAATAATTCAATTTTGGTTCCTTGGGCTCAATGTTAAAAACTCAGAGGTTTGAGCAGGACCTGTCAGGGGATTTCTCTCAGGACACATTCCTTGTCTGGGCTGAGATATTTTGATGCACCTTGTGTATAAAAACTGCTCTGTACTGGGGATCTGATGGCAGTGTTTGCCTGAGGGTAGTTGGCCTTGGGCTGGTCACACATGGCACAGCCACCTGCTCTGGGATGGCCTGTAGGTGCCACTTCTGGCACCTCCATAAACACAGTAAGGCTGGATTGGCCCTTCAGCTCCATAGATGGGTGAGACCAGCCCATCTCCCTGCACATCCCTGTTTTGGTGGACTGGGAAGGCTTGGTGTGCAGATATTGTGCCTGCAGGACACTGGGCCCGGGGGGGTTTGACATCCAGCCAGCCCGAGGAGGGGTTTGTGTGGATAATAAACAACCCTGGGCATCAGGAAAAGGGGCTTTGTGTTCCTTCAGCTTGTTTGCCTTTACAAATACGGATAAGAAAAGCCAAGAGAGGTTTCAAGCCCTGCCAAAAGGGAAGTTGGCAGAGTTAAGTGTTCCAAAAATGGAACCTCACAATTAAAGAGAATGATTTAGTGAAGGTCTGACTTGATGCTGGGCTGGACCTTTGGAAAACTTTGGCTGAAATAATTCACCAAAGTGTGGAATGTGACCAGATTAGTAATTTTTTTTTCTGCAAGAGACAATATTTTCTGGCTCACAGCATCAGGGCAGCCTGGGGCCTGTGATGATGGGCTCCATCTCCCATTGTTTTCTGCATTAGGGACCATATGGGAACCAGCTTTTGCCTTGGCTATTCGTGCTGCCAGATTGGGGGAAATCTCCTGGGATGTGCAAAAAGGGGGGGGAATGAGGTTGCAATCATTTCTTTGAAGCTGTGTAAATAATTAAAGTCATTCTCCTCCTCGCTGTGGAGAAATAACAACTGATCATCGATACCTGTTCAGTCTGTGTGAGTTTAAACACTCAGAAAAACTGAGATTTTAGGGGGCATTATTTGACCTCTGATATGTAAGAGCCGTTTTTCTTTCTGCTGGAGAATTATCACCAGGTTTAGCCTTAAGTAATCTGCAGTTTCGTCCTGAAGCGACTGGTAGTTTGGATCCAGGTTTGCCTCTTGAATTTTCCTGGCTGCTGTAATAAATAGAATTAGAAAATCAGCTCAGAAATCATTTGAAAATGCAGGAGCCCACCAAGGTAATGTGCAGGGTGATGTCCCAAAATAAAGGTAACAGAGACTGCTACCTTTGGACTTTGCTTTTTGGAGGGGAATTGCTGTTGCTGGCAGACTTTCCTCCTGAGAAGGTGCACTGTGGTGCTCACAAGGAAGATATTAAATCAGCTTATAAACACGGGTCTGTCTTGTTTAGGTAATAATCTCTACGCTCTCCCCTTGCTAAGCTGAGCTTTTTGATGCGATAATGGCCCGTGTCAGATGTCAGATGGTGAACAAAAATCAGGGCCTTTGAGGCAGGCTGCTGTTCTAATGGCTGCCTGCATGGGTTTGATGGGATTAGGGCTGGCCTGAGGAAATACAAATGCAGCAGAAAGCTCTCAGACAATAAAGAGCCCCATTCCAGAGGGCATGGAAACACATCCAGGCCATTCCTGCTGCACCTGGTGGGAGCACCTGATGGTTTGTGCACTAGAAATATCAGCCATTCCTTTGGCATTTATGTAAATGCTTCGGGAACCACTGGGAATACTTGGCTGATCCCAGGGCTTGGAGCTTGGTGTGGCACAGTCTTGGGAACTTCAAACTTGGTGAACTTGGCAGGGGACGTCAAAGCAACGGCGGCATTGAACCAGTTCTGTGCATCCCTGGCTCTGTGAATTTGTTGTCCAGCACGTTTCTGAGCTGTCCTGAAGATTTATCCAAACAGCTTTGTAAGGATTACACCACTGGAAAATGGACTGTTTCTGTCCTGCTCTCATCTGCTGACTTAAAAGACAGAGAATCACTTTAACAGAATTACTTTATATGTTATAAATAAAACTCAGTGATTCTTCTGCTATAGGGAACTACTGATTTTTGGAACTGCTGGAAATAGTTGTGGGATTGTTTGTGCCTTCTTCCAGCATCCCTGCTAGTCCAGTTGTCCTTGGTTGTACCTCAGTAACTCCCACGAGCTCCTCCAGAGGCTGAGTCACACCTCACTTTTATGTCCAAGCATGGATAAGGGAAAGGAAAGATGGAAATGCAGAGCCAGTGAGAGATGAAGGGCAAGTATTGTGGATGGTGCTGGCACCCAGGGAAGGTTTGGGAGGGAAAGATTTGGGCTCCAGAAGGAGGAGGTGGGAGAGCACCATCTCCCCACTGTCACATTGCTTGGTGGAGCTGGAAAAGGTGTTGCCAGATAAAGAAGCTTCTTCCCATTCACCCAAAAGACCTTCCCAGGCTGGATGTGATGGGAATAGCTCCAGAGTTTGGAAATGCAGTTGGTGTATGCAGCTGTTTGAACAGCATGGAGAGGGGAGGGAGCAGAGGGGGGAGGTTCATCTTTCAAAGATGAGTAAATATTAATTGTTTTCCCTGGGAAAGTCGGTGAGTGTGGCACCCAAAACCTGCACAGCCAGTCCAGCTGACCCCTGAGCAGCACTTGTGTCACATTTGGAGATGAAATTCAATATCACTCAACTGTGAAATGGAAGAAATTTAATCCCTCTATAAGTGAAAAACGCAATGCAGCCTCAACTCCGAAGTTGCTGCTGATGCCTCCTTCCTGCCTGCGGCTGATCCACCAAAACAAACCTTCTTCCTTCTTTCCCTTCTTCCCTGGAAGAATAGTTCATCAGTTTTCCTAAAGGCTCAAATTACTTCCCATATATAACTTACAGTCTCACTGTAGTCCACATTCAATTCAGGATTTCTCCCCCCTCCTCACCCTTTCCTGGAGAGCCACTTCCAGTCCCTAAAGGGGCCCCAGGAGAGCTGGGAGGGACTTTGGATATGGGCCTGGAGTGACAGGACAAGGGGGATTGGCTTCCCACTGCCAGAGGGCAGGGTTAGGTGGGATAGTTAGGAAGGAATTGTTCCCTGGGAGGGTGGGGAGGCCCTGGCCCAGGTTGCCCAGAGAAGCTGTGGCTGCCCCTGGATCCCTGGAAGTGTCCAAGGCCAGGTTGGACGGGGCTTGGAGCAACCTGGGCTGGTGGAAGGTGCCTCTGGGGGTGGAAGGAGATGATCTTTAAGGTCCCTTGCAGCCCAAACCAATCTGGGATTCCATGAAATTCTGCCAAGATGGGTCTGTGCCTTCCCTGCAGTGGGGACCCACAGGATGGGATGTTCCCATCTCTGGGTGCCACAGGAAGGTGTGGCCTCCCATTGCAGTAACCTACCCTGTAACACCTAGTACAGGAGCCTGATTTAAAAAAAATCCTTGATGCTTCCAGTATTGTTGATGGATCCTGAGGAACTGCTGCCATGTGATATTATTAATATTATTATTTTTCCATTTGTGTGTTTGCAGCATTTAGACTCATAGAATGCTTTGGGTTGGAAGGGACGTTAATCTCATTCTACCCCTCTTCCATGGGCAGGGACACCTTCCACTGTCCCAGGGTGCTCCAAGCTGGCCTTGGACACTTCCAGGGGTGGGGCAGCCACAGCTTAGGGCACCCCAAACCCCCCCAGCTTGGCAGTGCACTGAGTTATTCTGGCTGTGCTTACATTGATTTGCCCTCAGCTGCATTTGCTCTATTTTCTCAGTGCCTGGCTGAACACTCCATTAAATGATTCAATGAGTGCTGAGCTGTAAATCTTTAAATGATCTGAAAAAAATAATTTAAAAAAAGGAAAGGAAGAACTGTTCTGGTGGTTTAGCTGATCCCACAGCTTTGGCGTAGGTATAACAAGATAAAACATCACAATCAGAGATAATGTGACATTTTGAATATGTGAGAAAGCTCAGTGCCTGAAACCATGAAAGAGGAGATCAAAGTCTGATCTTTCCCATTGTATGGGACGTAAATGTAAAACTATGGGGGTTTCTAATAGGACTATTGTGATTAAATTTCTGATGGAAGTTAAAACCCCCTCATTTGTGGCTGCATTTAAAATTCTTTTTAGGAATGGGGATGGAGTGTTTCTGTCTCTGTGTGCTCAGCAAACCCTCACACAGAGACATGTTGGAGCTCTGTTTTTACTCTCTCTCAGGTTCCCTTACTTCATTTTCCAGCAGGATTGTCAGGTTGCTCTGCAGAAAACATCAAATACTGTCATTTATGGATCCCAAAGCAAGGGATTAGAGTGATTGCAGGGGCTCCAAATTGTGCCATTGCACTTTGCTTGGCTGTTGATGACACAGAATAACTGTGCCAGACCCCCAGAGCTCCAGGTGCCTGGTCAGGGCCTGCCACTGATCTTAGTCTCAGATTAAACCACAAGCTTTGCCAGACTTGGGTTCTTTTCCTAATCCTTTGTGCTGGAAGGAGATGCTTTCCAAGAAAGGTGTTTTTCTCACTGTCCCTTCGTTCCTTTGGAGGCTGTTCCTGTGCAGCAGTGATATCATTCATCTGGATGGCAAAATGGAATTCTTGTGGCTGGAAATTCTTTCAGGAGCCAGTAATGGGAAGGGGGCTGGCAGCAGGCCAGGGCAGTGCTGAGACTCTTTGAACAGGCAGGGAGATTGCCAGGGAGTCCCTACAGATGCGGGGCTGGCACAAATCAGAAAGCAAAAACTCGGCATCTCCATGAATTCCCCCGGCTTGCTTTCCCATTTCCTACACTTAGGGAGATGAATGTCTGAAGTTTAGCTTTGAAAGATGTTCTGTGATCCTGTTCCCAGCCCCACTGCTCTCAAAGAAGCTGTTTTAATGACAGTGCAATAGCTGAGCTGTCATATTTTGCATCTGGCTCGGAATGGGATGTGAAAATATTTGTTAGGAGTCAAGCAAGTGCTTAGTGAGGCCATGACCTCATGCTTTGAGGAGGAAATACAGCTCCAAGGGCTCTGTTTATGGCTGAGTAGCAGAGCTGACATTTAAAGCAAAAAGGATTTGCTTTCATATTTTATGGTCCCAGCCTTTACAAAGGGCTTGGAACACCCTTCCACTGGGCTTGGACTCAGCACCTCACAAAGCCCCCTGGAGAACTAAATATCAGCAAGTGCTCTTCTTCCAATCACCTAAAACCAACTCTGGTCACTTAAACTTCCTTTTAGTGAACTTGGTAAATGCAGAAGCAAAATGAAGAGTATTTTCTCCTGGTTCTAAATGTGTTTCTGCCCCTCTGGGTTTTTTTCAAGCAGACAGGTTTTTAGCAGTGCCTTGTTATCCAGGACAGCTCCCTGGAAATGGAAAAACTACTCAGACTTCTCAGGAGAGAAATGGAAGGTATAAAGGCTGGAAACAAGCAGTCCTGTACCTTCCCTTTCCTGAAGTGATGGTTTTGGGGCACATCCAGGGGTGGGAGTTTCTCAAGTGAAAGGTCCTTTTGAAGTGAGTCTCTTTGAATGGCTTCAAGCATTTTGCAATATTGTTTTGAACCCTGGTGGGGGAGAGGAATTCAAATGTTTGTGGGACCTGCAGCATCTCCTGTGTCATTGAATGGAGGAGCTGAGCACAACAAAGTTGAGCTCTAGGGGTGCCAGGGGCCGTGTCACTGGAGGAGTCAGCAGGAGCCGCTCTAATGAATTCCCCTTTGGAGTCAGTGACTGTTGGATGTCACAGCTGGGCTTGGAAATAAAAACAGTCTGACACACCTGAGCTGGTTTAAAGCTTTCCTCATTTTCCACGAGTTTTATTGCTTAGAAGATGAGTATTTATAGTAAAAGGCATCTCTCCTGCTGCTGCTGGGGATCAGGAGAGGAATCAGGATGTGTGGGAAGGCTGCTCAGAGATAAACACTACTGGGATGTTTGCATATGGACACTTCGAAGTGTCCTTAGGGACAAAAATTGCTGCATTCACACATGTTCAATCATATTTTATTGTGGACTTCTAAAACCTATGCAAGATCTTGATATAGTTTACAGTCACAGCAGTTCCTCTCTCCCTTTTTCAGTGTTCTTGTTAGGAAGGATCCTATTGTCATGTTGGCAGTTCACCAGGGCAAGCAAATTGATAATTTTCATGAAGTCCTTCGTCTCTAAAAACCCACTTTCACTAGATTTTTGAGGGTAGTTCTGTTAAAAAATAAAATTATCCAGGAACACATTCAAAATAGATCACCTGCTTCCAAAGTTGGAAGAAAGCCTGATCTTTCCTCAGAAAACCCTTTTTACCGTGGTTTTTCAGAGAACTTCAGGCCAATATTTAAACTTACAAAGTCCACTTTAGGAAGTGTTAAACCTCCGTGAAATTAGTACTTCTTGCCCCATTTCCACATGAACAACATGGGGGGAAATTATAAAAATGGGGCAAAAATGAACAAAAATGGGGGAAAATGACAAAAAAATGGGTGAAAAGGCAAAGAAAGGACAAAAAATAAGACAAAAATGGAGGGAAATGAAGCAAAAATGGGGGGAATGAACCAAAAATTAACAAAAATGGGGGAAAATGACAAAAAAATGGGTGAAAAGGCAAAGAAAGGACAAAAAATAAGACAAAAATGGAGGGAAATGAAGCAAAAATGGGGGGAATGAACCAAAAATTAACAAAAATGGGGGAAATGAGCAAAAATGATGAAAAAAATGGGAAAAATTACCAAATATGAATGAAAAAAAGGGGGGAAATGGGCCCAAAGTGGGTCAGGGCAGGGGACATGAGTGGACTTGGTGACAACAGGGGACGATGATGGTGAAGGACAAGGGTGAGGAAGGTCAGTGCAAAGCTCTGGTGTCAACAGGTCCAGGACAACTTGGGGTGGTTGGGGGCTTCAGGATGACACCTGCAGGTGAGCAGAGGGTACTTTGCTGGCTCCAAAAATGAATAATCAGGAAAACAACTCAATTTCTGCAAGTGGTGTCAACCTGCTCATAGTGAGCCCTCAGCGACCCCGGGCTGTATCATTGACACGCCGGGTGTTTATTGGAAAAGGTGTAGCATTATCTGGCTTTTCCATCAGGAAGGACCCCTCAGCCAGCACCCATTAGTCATATTTATCCATCTAATAAAACCTGGCACTGCCAGCTTAGACCTGTTCTTTTGGATTTTCTGCCCTGGCTCTTTACTCTCAGTTTCTATGGGAACCTGGGCCCTTCCGGCGATGGAGAGTAAAGACATGAAGAGAGGGCTTGGAGAATACGGTTCAGTGCTGAATTCCAGCCACAAAAACTGGGAAGGGAAACAGCAAGGCAAAAGAGTTGATAGTCTTTGAGTTCCCTCCTTCTTGAATCACTTGGGTTAAGTGTTTTTGTGCCTTTTCTTTTTTTGCTTTGAAAATCCATGTGTGAGGCTAAAAGTCGGGTTCCCATTTTCTGGGAGGACCTAACAGGTTGCTCCACTTGCCTTTGTGGCTCTTTTAGTGCAAAGTGCTCCCCTGCAAATAAAGATTGTATCCAAACCCTCTCCTCTACATAGAATTAATTACAGCTCACGAGTTGGAAACGTGACTTCATGTCCAATTCTGTAGGGTTTTCAAAGAAACACTCTGTGGTTCATTTATTCCAGTCTGTCATTTGGTATCCACTGCTTTTGTCAGTGAGTCAAGGTGATTCATGAAGATGAGCCAAAATAATGAGTAGAAAATAATTAGACAAACCCCCTTAAGGACATTTCTTGCTGCACCACTGTGTGTGAATTCTGTACAAGGTGTTAGACTGATGGTTGGGGTTGATGATCTTAAAGATCTTTCCCAACCTAAATGATTCAGTAATTCTGTGTTTGCATTTCAATCTGACTTGGGTTGATGTAACACTTGGAGTACAGAGTGTCTAACAAGGTAAAGATGAATTTCCCATCTTTCAACAGGTCTGTGTTTAAAATCCAGTGGATTTGGCAAACTTTGAGAGGATATATATAAAATAAAAGGCTTTTGAAACAGTTGGCCCAGAGAAGCTGTGGCTGCCCCTGCATCCCTGGAAGTGTCCAAGGCCAGGTTGGACGAGGCTTGGAGCAACCTGGGCTGGTGGAACGTGTCCCTACCCAAGGCAGGGGGTGGAAGGAGATGAGTTTTAAGGTCCCTTCCCACCCAAACCATTCTGGGATTCTGGGATTTCAGCATTTGCTCGACACCAGCGGAGCCACTCGATGTTGGAGGCTCTGGGAGAAAAGGCTTCTTTCACAACCCTTGGGCTGAAATAGTCCTGTCCTTCCATCCATGAATCCAGAGGAAGAATCTGGAGCCCTGGCATCTTTGGGAATACCATGACTGCTGTCAAGGGGCCTGTGCAGGCCTTGCACAGCCTCACATGGGAAGCATCAAAACCCACTCTACCAGAAAATAAACCAGCCACATGTTTCTGGGCCATAATCACCTAAAACAAACCAACCTCTTTAAAAAGCACCTCTTTTATTATCCAGGTTTAGCCCTGCTGGATGCAGACATTCCTGATCCCCACATATCACTTACAAAGCAGTTCTGACCCCCCCTGCCCTGCCTGGTGTTAATCAGGAGCCAGCCGCGCTCAATGCTGAAGTGCCTGGCAGTCGGATTTCACAGAATCTTGTTTTTTCAGACCTTTTCTAATTCACTTTCAGGCAAAAGGAAGCTAATTTGAAACCTCCACTGCTAATTCCAGGAAAGGAAGAAGGCATTAAGTCTCTCCTGGGAGTTTCAAGTGGCAGTGTAGCCATTAGCGGAGGGGAAGCACAGGAAGATGATCTTTCTCAGAAACCACGTGCTGGGCTATAAAGTTCTTCCCTAGAAGCCACTATTTACCTTTTGGTTAAGTATTGTTTTATTACATAGAAAAAACCCACGTGTTTCTGGGTCTCTCCATCCTCTCAGTGAGCAACAGGTAGGATTTTGTTATTTATTAAAGAAACTGAAAGAGGAAGAGGTAAAAGCTACTCAAAAGAAGAGATGATCCTCTCTGAAAATAGAAATGGGCTTTGGGAAAGGTTTCGTGTGTTGACCGATCACTGAGTGACATTGGAGAAGTGCTTGCAGGACAAAAAATCATAGAATCCCAGAATGGTTTGGGTGAGAAGGGACCTTAAAGATCATCCAGTGCCACCCCCTGCCGTGGGCAGGGACACCTTCCACCAGCCCAGGTTGCTCCAAGCCCCATCCAACCTGGCCTTGGACACTTCCAGGGATCCAGGGGCAGCCACAGCTTCTCTGGGCAACCTGGGCCAGGGCCTCCCCACCCTCCCAGGGAAGAATTCCTTCCCATTATCCCATCTCTCCCTGCCCTCTGGCAGTTTGAAGCCATTCCCCCTTGTCCTGGCACTCCAGGCCCTTGGAAATAGTCTCTCTCCATCTTTCCTGTTGGCCCCTTCAGGCCCTGGAAGGCCACAGCTGGGTCATCCCAAAGCTTCTCCTGTCCAGGCTGAACAATCCCAGTTCTCCCAGCCTTTCCTTCCAGCAGAGCTGCTCCATCCCTCTGATCCCCTTGGGGCCTCCTCTGGACTTGCTCCAGCAGGTCAAATCCTTGCTGTGATCTGGGTTTTGCCTGGTGTGATCACACAGAGGGATCATCCCTTTGTGAGGACTTCAGTTTCTGTTGGAAAAAGCAGCTCTGGGCACCCCTGTGCCACAAAGTGTCTGTGTATTCCTGAAGTGGAATTTATTGCCATAGTAAAAACAGTGGCACAGCCCTTCCCTTAGGGGCACCAAGGAGGATGCTATGCAATGGTTTCTGGTCCCAAAACCCTTGTTATGAAGCTTCTCCTGAGGTTCATGAGGGTGGTTTTGGTGTGCAACATTCTGGTCTTGTTACACCTTTCCAGTAGCTCCTGCAAACCCACAAAGCCTTGAGAGACTGGAAGAGTATTCAAGGAATTATGACCATATGCTTGCTCTGCTTCTCCACGTGCTTCCTCCTGAGAAAAACAGTCCTTTACCTGATCCCAGACATCCCACAGGTGTTCTGGAGTAAGTCTGTGCATGTATCTTCATTTTACAGATCAGGAAATGGATACAAAGAGATTTCAGTGAATTAAAGGCACAAAAACTGAGGCAGAAGTGGAGCTGACACCATCCTTCCCTCTCTCATCTTTGGTCCTCAGCTGTAGATGTAACTGGCAGAGAAGGAAAAGCCTTCACCTGCAGAATGATTTCCCCTTTAGTGAGCCAACATAGGGTCATTTTAGGAAATAGTAAGAAAATTTTAACAGTTTTGGTCCAGGTTGTGAAAGAATTGCTCTGTAAAACTCAGGTACTTTAATGTGAAGGAATTCCTTAGACCAGGCTGTGCTCAGCATTACCCCAGGTACTGGGCATTTAGAGACATTCCAAAATCCCACCAGATTTTAGTGAATTAGGTTTTCTCTTTTATAAATACATCTTGAAAATGGCAAATTGGAGGCGATCATCAGGCTAGAGAGTCCCACTTTCAGTCATGGCTCACAGAGTCATCCCCAGCCCTGGGCCCTTCTCTGGGTGTTTCCCAGTGGTGCTCTGTCTCCATAAGAAAACCTTTCCTTTTGTCTCTTGGCATGTCTTTAATTGCCTTTGTAGGGGAAACATTCTGAGACATCTTTTGGAAACCACATAGACTCTGTCAAACAGATTAACCTGATACATGACCCCTTCAGGAACCTCGAGGTGTCCCCTTACGGGAGTAAAGCATTGTTTTTCTATTTTTGATGATAATTTTCACTGATAGAGATGATGAAAGCTGTAGGATCTCAGATCAGCTCTGCAAACTTTCACAGAATCCCAGAATTATTTAGGCCATAAAAGCCCTCCCAGCCCATGGATCCCCCCTGTGCCCGATGCCCCCCTTGTCCCCCAGCCCAGAGCACTGAGTGCCACATCCAGGCCTTCCTTGGGCACCTCCAGGGCTGGGGACTCCAAACCTCCCTGGGCAGCCCCTGCCAAGGCCTCACCACCCTTTCCAGGCAGAAATTCTTCCTCATGGCCAACCTGAGCCTCCCCTGGCCCAGCTGGAGGCCGTTCCCTCTCCTCCTGTCCCTTGTTCCCTGGGAGCAGAGCCCGACCCCCCCCAGCTCCCCCCTCCTGTCAGGGAGTTGCAGAGCCAGAAGATCCCCCCTGAGCCCTCCCAGGGCCTTTCCCAGCTTTCCAGCCCCTCTGCTCCAGCTTGGAGCTGCAGGGGTTGGGGTGACCAAGGGCAGGACACGTCATTGGGCCTTGTTGTCCCTCAGCCCATGGATCCAAGCTGTCCTGATCCCTGTGCAGTGCCTTCCTGCCCTCCAGCACATCCACTCACACCCAGAATGATTTATAAGATACTTTTCTTGTCTGCTGGGGAAGCAGTGTCTTTGTCCTACCTATAGCAAAGACAGGTCACGTGAATGGGACCTTGGAGAGCTGCAGGGAGCTGAGGCAAAAGGGTGCTTGGAGGGCAGGGAATTGTTGTAAGGGCAAACTAGGGATGTTGCTGTTGTTTTAGGGAAATAATGATGGTGTTTTGAAAAAGTGAAGATGTTCATAAAAGCAGGATAGAAACCAAGAGAGAGTCTGAGGCTGCACAAGAACATCTCCCGAAGGCAAGGCCTCTCTTAAAGCTGTTTTAAGCATGTGGGTGTGTGGCAATGAGCTGAAGCGTCGCCTGTGGAAACATGGAATATTCCTGCCCTCCAGTGGAAGTATGGGAAAGTGCCTATCTCGACTGGAAGCCCACAAAGGGATGCTAAGAAAGCTCCAGGAAGCTCCTTGCTTTGGATCCGCTGTCCCCTGAGTTCCCACTGTGTTTCATAGCACAGCCCTTGTTCCTCTCTGGGTTCCCCTGCCCAAGGTTTACTCTATGCCATTAAATTTTCCAAAGCCAGGGCACTGATCCAAGGAGATGATGTGTAGCCAGTGAGATCCCAGTGCTGTAGGGAGGGTGGCTTGGAGGGATATTTTGGGAGTGAGAGTCATGTTCATCTCCTGGGGTGCCATGAGCCCTTCTCCAAAACGAGCTGCGTGGGAGGTGTGTTATAAACACTGTCCTCCATCAGAAGAGAGGGAATGAGTTGTTGAATTGCTGGGATGTGCAGAGCTTGGAGCCTTCCAGCTTTCCTGTTGTCCTGAAACGAGCCAGCTTGCATCACTTTCCCAGCCCAGGAATTATCTGCGGGAGAAAAACTTGGGGGTTAGAGTGGTTTGTTTGCTTCCTTGTTTTTCTAATCTCTCTCCAATTAGCACATAATAATATTCCAATGTTGACAAAGCACTCGGTCCTTTTCTCATGTGGTGAATTTGGGCTGAGCCTCAGTGAAGAAGTGAGAGCTATGCTTTTTCCTGGCAGTAGCTGCCATGTGTTAAAGAAATGTCTGATAAAAGCTTCCTTTTATCTGGTCAAGACAAGCTGTAAGATTGAACAGCCCCTCTCCCATGGCAGACACAAACAGGCTTCCAGAGCAGGCACCAGGCGCTGGGAAACAAAACTCTCTGGGTTTTTTTCTGCTGTTAGACACCACAAGTAGGGGCCTTGAGTTTCTCAGTGTGTTGCAGTTATATTCAGGAGTGGCCTCATTGCATCCAGCTGTAGCTGACCCTGTGTCCTGTCTCTCCTGAGCTCAGCAGCCGCTATCTAGGAAGGGGCAGAGGAGCAAAGAGGTGATTATTGATTGTGCTCCTTCAGTCTCCAGTGGTTTGGGACTCAGGGACTTCCTGCTGTCGATAGATTTATAACCCTTTGTGGGTTTCTCTTCCCTGGATCTGCACAGTTGCTTTCCATGACACAACCTTTGTCATCTTCTACCAGAGTTGGTTTTTTCCCAGGAGGAGGCCCCTACAACAAAATCCCACCCAGATCTGTGCTTCTTACCATCATTTTCTGGCACCTTTTCCAATCCAAAAAGGTGGATGAATGACCATTACCATGTGCTTATCCAGCATGTGAAGGTTTGGGCCTGGCCCCCAGCCAAATGCCCAAACCCACAGCGAAAAACCTCCCCCTCCCCTCTCCTCCCAGGGCAAAGGAAAAAAAACTAAAAACTAAAGAACCCAAGTCAAACCAATTATATCAAAATATATATATACATATATCACAGTTATATACAATTAAAGTACTATGTACACAGCAAAGGGGGCCCAAACACCCCCCAAAGGGAAAGGGGAAAAGGAAAAAAGGACAAAAAGAAAACCAAAACAGATATGGACAATCGGAACCCGGGAACAACCAATGAGGAACTAATAAAAGAGAATCTTACTACTCTGCTTAAGATAGCAGAACCACACCAAACAACCTCTGCACTCTCCGCCTCCCAAGGCCTACAAGGCCACACCAGACCTCACTCCTCCACACAGGCAGAGCCAACAGCAGAGAACCTGCATCCTCAGATCCACTGGAAGGGAAGAGAGTGAGATCTCCTCCCTCCTTCTTATTTATACCCTGGTTTATGTAAAAATCGTATGGAATACTGGGACTGTGTCCACTTCCTTGGTTATGACCTGGTTACCAGGAAAAGGACCTGGACCAAACCATCACACAGGATTTTTCCCCCTCACTGCATTCGTACAAGATGTCAAGTGAAGGTATTATCTTGTCCGTTGGCCTCTTTAAGTCCTTGTGCAGGTTTTCACCTTGGCCTTTCATTTGCTGGTTTTGGTGATTTAATATCTTTGACCCCCCTTTTTCCACTTCATCCCTAAAGATGTTGAGCAGGAGGGACTTGAGCACTGTTGGCCTCCATCCATCAGGAAGAACGAGCCATATATTACTATCTGCTGTTTCCTGGTTTTAACTGTTTTTTAATCAATGCACAGACCTTCCTTCTTATGTCTTGGCAGCTTCATTTCTGTAACAGCCTTTCAAACCTTGTCAAAGCCTTTAGGAAATCCAACTATATCAAGCAGATCTCTCCTGCCCATGTGCCTGATGGCTCCTTCAAAGAACTCCAGTGGACTTGGGAAGCCTGTTGGCTCTCCCCCAAAGGCAGATTTACCCTGTGTCAAGGAATTCTGTTAGGACAGATGTTGGGCTTGGTGAAGCACAGGGCTCTGGATCCTGTCAAAAAGCCACTTCCATCCCTCGGCTGGTTCCTGACCATGGTCTGTTCACCTGGAGTTCACAGAGGAGCACTGGGTGAGGACCATCTGCTCCTGGAGATGGGTTGACATCCCTTTGGTTGACTTGACACCTCAGTTGGAGGTGGTTACCCTGGTGCATTCCCCTGGGAAGGGAGATTACAGGGGAAGGATCTCCCCAAGACCTTCCACATTGAACCCAGGGATAAAAAGTGCACTGAGCTTTTCTCACATGACTTTGTTCTTCTCAGCGAGCTCTTTCTGGAACCTCTGGAGACCCTACAGGCTCCTGCTGCTGCTGTGATTGAGAAGGGGTTATTAAATTTGGGTTTAAGCCTTTTGAAGTTGTTACTTGGGGGTTTTTCCTGTCTTTTGGTGTTTTTCATTTCAACTGGACAGGATTTGGTTCTTTTTTCTTTCCTTTTTATGGATTTGTTTGAAACTACTTCGTATTTGAAGGATGCCTTCTGGCTTTTAATGTAGTGGCTCATCTTGCTGCTCAGCCACACCAACTTCTCCTGGATCCAGAGTAAGAGCTGGGATATTTGCTGTATCCAGGTGCCCACGTGCCACTGCTAAGATTGAATCCTCCTCTCTGACTTTTTTAGAAACTCTTTGAATTCCCTTCTTTGTTTTGTTGAATGCAAGAGTGATGCTTTTATTTGAACCTCTCTTCAGCCCTCCAGCCATGTTTGAGCTCAGCACATCACAGTTTCTGTTAAAGGGAGTTTTGAAATGGGTCTGGCATCAATGTAGTTGTGGCTGCCCTGTCCCTGGAGGTGTCCAAGGCTGGGTTGGACAGGGCTTGGAGCAACCTGGAGAGTGGAAGGTATCCCTGCCCATGGATGGGATCAGCTTTAAGGTCACTGCCACTCTTACTCATCCTAAGGGTGGTCAGTGATCTCATCCTCATAGTCTCCTTCCCTGGTTAGAATGGAATTCCCTCTGCACATGATCTGCATGACTTGCTAATTTGCTTTGATAACCTGTTTTTACACAACAAATTACTCTTTCCTTAGGACAGGTGTAGCCTTCCTGTTTCCAGCGTCTTCTGTGACTGCAGTTCTGGCATCCCAGCAATGGTCATGCCATGCCCCCTGTGCCATAACCTTGAGAGTCAGACCTTCTAGTTCTCCTGTTCTTCATTCTTAGACCTTTCTGAGATGTTTGTGGGATGGCACAAGCATAGCTGTGTTGGTATTTTTGTCTCTCCAGATCTTCTTCAAACTGACCCTTCTTTTTGATGCTTTTCCTTGACTTTTGCCAGATCCTGGCCTTCATTATTTGTGTGGAGTTGTGAAACTCTTTCTGCCTCTGCAAGTCTATCCCACAGCATGGCCCAAGACACTGATTTTGCTTCCCAAAGCAATACTCACACAAGAAAGCAAAATCTTAGCAGCTAAGTCCAATTAAAAGTGGGTTTGGCACAGGGAGATCCTGGGATGGGGTGGGTTATGTGGAACTGATCTCTTCCCACAGTTCCATCTGCCCGCCAGAGTGAACAAGTGGAGCAGAGAGCCTCGCTTTGTGTGCACACGTCCTTGCTTTGTAAGGAAAAACCTGCTTCCTGCCTGCTCCCACTTTTTCAGTAGGATTTGATGTAGTATTCCCCTTCCTCCCCGCCTTCCTCTTCCATGTCACCTCTTTTTTTTCCGAGTTAATTAGGATGAAATGTGCTCCTAAGGGTGACTTCCACCAGCAGTGCCTGGAGCGCTCCTGTGTCAGCCAAAGGAGGAAAACCTTGAGGGTTCTGCAGTGGTGCTTTGGAAGGTTTAGTCTGGTGATCCCAAAGTAATTAGTAGCTCTCTCTGATGATCTGTGGGAATTTTGAGGGAGCCACTGGATCAAGGGAACATCATTACTCAGCAATGTCTCCAGATCCTATGACACATGGGTCTGATTGATAGTTTGGGAGAGGCTGCAGAAATGTTGAAGAAATGGAAAAGAGAAGGCCCTGGGGAGGCCTTAGAGAACCTTTCGGTGTCTAAGTGAGATCCAAGAGAGCTGGAGAGGGACTGGGGACAAGGGATGGAGGGACAGGACAAGGGGGAGTGGCTTCCCACTGCCAGAGGGAAAGGATAGATGAGATATTAGGAAGAAATTGTTCCCTGGGAGGGTGGGGAGGCCCTGGCACAGGTTGCCCAGAGAAGCTGTGGCTGCCCCTGGATCCCTGGAAGTGTCCAAGGCCAGGTTGGACAGGGCTTGGAGCAACCTGGGCTGGTGGAAGGTGTCCCTGCCCATGGCAGGGGTGGAACTGGATGATCTTTAAGGTCCCTTCCAACCCAACCCATTCTGGGATTCCATGAAATGACCCTCAGCAGCCCTTGGGGAAGGGACACAAGTTCACTCAAGGTGAACCTCTACTTCTTAGAGCTGCTGTCAAGCTGGAAACCATCTGGCAGGGGATTTTTTCCCAGAGGATTGGAACCATTTGGAAAAAAGAAACGAGGGCAAAACACCAACACAGTTCTGTGTGAGCCCCTTGGGCCTTGGACAAATGTGCAATAAGCAGCTAACACGGCGAGTTGGATGAAGAAGTGTGTCCAACATCAGCAATATATTGATCTGTTCTCACTTTATTTAAAAAATTTAAGAGGAGAAATCTGCAACCAAGCCTTTGTTGCCATGGTGAGCCTTTCCTGTGCAGGCAACAGGGTCCTGCATTAAGGCTGGAGGCAAGAAAAGGGCTGTTCAGTGTTTACATGCTCAGATGAGCCAATTTGGGGTTTGTGGGATCTAATTAGCAGTTTGCAATTAGGTGGTGAGATTTTGTAAAGCAGAAGGGCAATGAGCAGAACTAACTGTGATTTGAGCAATTTCAAGCTGTAATTAGATTAGCCTTCTTTGGGATCACATCTCTCTTTCTGAGGTTGTTCAGTGGCTCTTCCCCAACAGTTTTCCTTAAAAAAACAACTCTGGGGTTGTTCTGTGGTACCTTTGCATCCAATTTGGAAGCTGGGATTTATTGAGCTTGCAGAGTTCATTTGGAATTTTCACGTGAAGTGCTTTTTTTCCCTGGGTATTCCCAGAAGCCTGGGTATTCCTTGGTGTTTTCCAAAGGAAAAAAACAGGGATCTGTAGGTATTGCCTACAAAGTCAATTGGAAAAATGAAAGAAAAAGCCTTTGATGCCTTGTCTTCCAGATAGATTTTATTGTCTACAGATCCAAACTGTTGAATTCAGGGGTGATGAGGAGAAAAGAGGGAATTCAGTGAATTGCCTCCTTCCTCACCATATCATTTTTTCCCCTTCCAAATTCTCCAAGGGGATGTAACATCACCATGGGAAGTTTAGTTTTCACTGACTTTGTTCTCCTTTAGAAGCTGGGATGTGAGTGCTGCTGCAGAAATCAGTATTGCCCAGTACATCCAAACTGGAGCTGATTCAGACTCTGGGGGTTTAAACCCAAATTTTATCTTAATAGTGACCCATAGGAAGAATTATCTAGGAATTAATATGCTCTAGGCAAAAAGCCCCAGGCAGTCCTTCAATGAACTGTGTGAGAGCTGTAATATTTCAGCTGAATACCCTGAAAAAAGTCACAATAAAACTTAAAAAAACCCACTGCTGGCATGGAAACATGATGATATCGGGGTATTTTTAGGGTGGAAGAGTAAAGCAGGAGTCCTGCTGGCATTGTGGTGATGCCACAGCCCAGGGCAAACTTGGAGGGAATTTTCCAATAAAATGTTGAACTGTCAGGGAAATTGTTTACGGAAAGGTGTGATTTGACCATGGATTTACTGGGGGGAAAAGGCTGTTGATAGCTAACAATTTGTGTGATTTTTGGGATGTTTTTCACTTTGGAGTGAGGGGGAGATGTCGAGGTCTGAGAGCCGCGGTTAAGGTGCCATGAGAAGGCAGGACTTTGCTGAGCCTGGAATTTCAGGTTGTGCCTGTTGCCGATGGTCTTGGAGCTGGAAAAATGTCCTCTTGTTTTACTTTTTCAGTCCCCAGTGAGTTTCCCACCCAACAGTGGCATCAGCAACTCTTTTGGGTTGGATCCCTCCCATCTGATCCACAATAATATCCACATCATAATGTGACAAGATGTGATATGGCAGCAGTGAGGCAGCTTCTTTGCTCTCCATCTAAAAATTTGCAGAGTTAAAAAAAGATACAAGAAAAAAGGCAGGGAAAAGAGAAGAAACAATCCCCATCCTTAAGCAATATCTTTTAATACTGCACAGAACAGGAAACACCACCAGAGGAAGGAATACTGCACGTCCTCCCTCCGCCCCTTTTAATTAAAATGGATTAAAAGCTTGGGTTTGGAAGTCAGACTATTCTGTTTGAACTATTTCAGGACATGCTCAGCATTAGGACTATCACAAAAGTGCAAATGTTATTTTAGCCAGAGCTGAATCCAGGACTTCCTAAAGCAGGACCCTGAGAGTCCTGTTGGAAGCATCAGGGTGTCGTATTAGAAGTTGAAGGAGAAACATGTGCATCTAGAAAACAAAAAGAAGCATTTCCACAGTGACCTCCCATTGATTTCCAGTAAAAACCAGGGACCATGTTCCCTAAAAGTCCTCCTGAGAACCTTGTGCTCTTCAGAAATCACTCTGCTTACTGTCTGTATAGAGTTACCAAGAGCCGGCATTTTCCATCCCGCTGTCTTTGGTTCTTCCCCCAGAATTTGGGCTTGTTTCTGGCACACCAGCATGGTGTGGGTGTGCAGTAACAGGGTGCAGTCCAAGCACACTCACAGGGACACAAAGCCCTGGTGTCTGCTCGAGCAAAGGGTTGGGTATTGTGAGCTTAGACCCATGGGAGCAGCCGTGGGTTTTCAAGGAAATGACATGTTGCCCTGTGTTACAAGAGGAGAGGATCCCAAGTGACCAAAAAAGGGGTGAAATTTGGATTTCTAGGTGTTTTTTCCTTACACATCCTGTGTCCAGATAAGATCCCACTGCAGTGCTGGGTGGGAAGCACTGATCCCAGCAAGCACAAGTTGTTTAATAAGATATCATCAATCTCGTGGCACATTTAGGATTTCAAAAACATTCCAGTTTTCAGGCTTCTGAAAGAGCCTGGATGATAGGAAGCACTTTCTGACAAATCCATTTGCTCAACTCCTGGACCAGCTTGGGATGAGCACAGCTTAGTCTCTGAGCACAGCTTAGTCCAGCAGCAAAATATCATGTTCATGTTGCCAAGCTCTAACTGAAAAGTGATATGCTTTTAAAATGGGAGGATGGGGGGAATAAAAACTAACCTGTTAGTTTTTTAACTCTATGTTTTTAATTTCAGATCTCCTTCCCCTCCCAGAGGAAGTTAGAGATGCCATAGCTTTAATGTCTGGTTTAGCTGCCACTCAAATGTTCACTTTCTGTAAGAAAAGCTAAACCAGGAGGTAATGCTATTTTCTCCTGATGTGAAAGGCATGAAAGGCAAGTACGCTGCAAGCTGGAGTGATGAGGGGTTCCAGAGAAATTCCCAGCCCTGACAACGTGAACTGGAAAAGAAAGACAGCCTTTCTTTTCAGTGCAATGGTCTGTGTAGCTGGAGCTTTCAATCCCATTGTCACCACCAGCACATTGCTTTCAAAAATCCAAATGAAGTGGCTCTTGATTTGGATTTTCAGTGGAAGGTATAAGATGTAGAAGGAAGTGGTAGCAGCTAAATCAGGAGTTAAAGCCACTGCATTGCTGACCTCAGAAGGATGGGCTGGAAGGAGGAGACCTGAACTCAGGAAAAGCTGGGTTATTAGTTCTCATACTTTCTCCTTGTATCCATCTGTCTGCAGCTCCATGTAGGTAGATCAATACACACCTTTCACTCTTTCAGTGTTGTTTGTAATTAGAAAAAAATGCCAGAGTGGAAGATGAGCTTGAAGTTCTTCTTGGTCTTCCTTGGGGCAGGGCAGCAAATCCTCATCTGCCAGTAAACCCTCTCTAACCAGTGGAGTTGGGTGGGTAACACCATGGCATCCATCCCTCCAGGAATGGCTTGGCATTGAGATAGCAAATACCAGGCAGAAATGATCTGTGGGCACATTAAGGTGCCATCAGTCTGTGGGAAAGGGCAGAGAACCCCACTGGGGTTTAGGGAATGGCTCCCTGGTTACCACCGTTCAGGGCGGGGTGGGCAGCAGGATCCTTCAGGCCATGGGAGGTGCCACAGTCATCTTGTACTGGTACTTTTATCCAACAGCTCACTGTCTCCCATCGGTGTTTTCCTGCTTTCCCAGCCAATGGAGATGTCCTGGAATAATTCTATGATCCTGTGTTTGTGAACATCCTGTTTATTGCTAATAAAAGGCAATAATGTGGTGGAGCCTGAAATGAATTCAGCTTTTCTATGATGTTGTGTGATTGACAGTAAAATGGGCAAAGAGCTGGGCCCTTCCTTGATATCTTTGATTTTGAATGACAGCAGCTATGGAAAGGGATACTGGGAATGTCACAGGTGTGTTTGTGCATCATGAGAGAGACGGACATCGGGTCCCTGAGGAAGAGACACAAGGCAGAGACTTTTCCCATCCAGAGGGGTGGGATTCAGGAGGTAGATATTCCCTGCTCTCACTGCCTGCTCTGCCTGGGGGTGATTTTGGGGTGAGCATCCCTCTTTCAGCTCTTACAATTCCATGGGGACCTGAGAGTGCTCTTCACCTTGAAGGGTCAGACCCTTGGAGACCCCTGAGCATGTTAACGGGGGTTTGGGTTCATACCCTTGGTCATTTTGTTCTGCTGCAATACTTTGCCAAGGGATCTCTCCCCTAGAATGTCCTGACCCAAAGGATTGATACCTGGAGGGAATGCCAGATAAGAAGGGTTTGCACATGGGGTGGGACCTCTGAGAGGATGAGTGGCAGCACACTGGAAAGGAATACGGATTTGCTCTCAATGCCTCTCCAGAATTTGCTTTCAGGCATTCCCAGGCTCTGGATCTTGCTGGTTGTGTAAAATACAGTTGCTGTCCCTGCTTCTGTCTGTTGCCTGAGTGTGGCTAAATCTCCTGAGCCCCCTCACACAGGGCATAGCTGAAGGTAAGGACCTCGTGTGGGCATGACACGAGGTGCTTTTTGTTTTGCTTTCACCCATATGACCATCCATAGATTTGCCTTTGCCCAAAATCACTCGGAAACACGTGATCCTGGGTTTTTTGGAGCCACTGGAGCTGGTGGGAAGGGAAGGCATGGGAGCCCTGCCTCCATTTGCTGCATCTGCTCCTACTTCCATCGCTTTCCAATAATGAAGCCTTGTCACATGAACTCGATCCATGTCCCTGCCACTTTTCATTCCCCTTTGGAATTGCATCTTTCTTAACTCATGAATCCAATCCAGGAAGCCTTCCATGACTTCAGGGTGCCAGGCAGGCTGTGGGTACCATGGGTAGACTACACCCACGTGTAATGATGAAGATGGTCGTCATTTCATCATGATTAAAATACGTATATTCAGATGTAGAGAAAGAACAGTCACAAAACTGAAGATCTGGGGGAATTTTTGTTTTCATTTACACAGACTGATTTTTTTTTTAAAGTGCCACAGCAGCTGAAGCAGCATTTTAAAAGGATTTAGTTGTGGTTAAAGTGTCCAAGGCCAGGTTGGACGGGGCTTGGAGCAACCTGGGCTAGTGGAAGGTGTCCCTGCCCATGGCAGGGGGTGGCTTTAAGATCCCTTCAAACCCAAACCAGTCTATGATTCTGTGTGTCTATGATCCCTTAAGAATCTTGCTGTATCTTAAGAACCATAAGGAGATGGATTCTCTTCTTCAGTGGACACAGAAATAAAGGGTTTTGGGGATGTATTTCTCTCCCCACCCCGTTTGTGGCTCTCAGGCACCTTTCATGTGTGTCTTCTCACAGCCTGGGGCTGATCGTCACTGCCCAAGTGACATTGTTCCAGTTGTTCTAGTCTTTGCAGAGATCCAGTGTTTCCATGTGCAGCAGGACATGGTCTTAGCCGTGGGTGATGTAGTGCTCCAGTGGACCAACAGAGCTGGGTACAACTGACCAAATAACTGTTAAACAAGCAGGTGTCTGTCACTGGTCAGGGCTCCGAAATTCTGGTTTTAGCCACCCGAACTCTTCCTATACGGGAGTTGGGAGTTGGTTCCCATTTGGTGGCAATTTCTGTTTGGTTGGCAGCGTGCAGGTGGAAAGGAGCCAAGTTTGCTCTCAGGATGACAGTTTGCTAACAGATGTCTAATGTTTCCCAACACAGTTGGCTCATGTGATGGGAATCGTGAGCTAGTTTAGTAAAGCTGAGCAGTTGGATAATTGCAAACCTTTGCTCCTCACATCTTCTCATTTATCCCTTTTAGCTGCCTGGGTCAGATGGTTGTTTCATCATTTTTTTTGTTTTATTTGTAGTTCTGGGAGGAAAAGCCTGGGATAGCTCTCAGAGTAATCACTGTCCTCAGAGGTGATGGCTCACTCTTCAAACTGGGAAACTCCAGCAGTGCAAGAAGCCACATGATTTCCTCCCCCCTTGTGCACAGCAGGCAGTGCCCAAATGCTTGGGATGTGGCTCCTGTGCTGCCATTCCAAAGGGGTGGGACCTGTGGGTGATGGTATTTACTCCTGAGCCCCCTGACCACTCTGGTTCCTTCCATGGGATGGCTCTCCACACCCAAGAGGAGCTGGAGCAAGGCAGCTCCCTAGAAGGATGTGTTTCCTTTGGAGGGAGAGAAAGAAGTGGTGTTCCCAAGGCCCAGCTCTTCCATGGGAGCACAGGGATACCTTAGGGCAAGGTGGCTGCAGAAAGCCAGGGAGGTCTCAGTAGGTCCCTCTGTCATTCAGATTTGCAGGAAAGCTTGGAGAAGAGCCTGGGAGGTTCTGCAGAATACTCCTGTTCCACTCAGATCTGAATCCCTCTTTTCCTGTGCTGGTTCCTGATGTCCCACCTCTGCTATCAGCTCCAACTCTGCCAGCCTCGGTTTGGTGTAGGGTAGGTGATAAGACCCACTATCAGTAAGCAAAAAAACACCTTAAGAGTACATTGGGAATTGACTCCTGGCCTCCCATGAGCTCTTGTGGAAATCTCAACCTTCATTTTTAAAAGCTCTTTATTAAAGAACCAACTTTTCCTTGGGCTTCCGTTTTTTTCCCCTGTATCTTTTTTTTTTGTGCACTTCCAGCTCTGATTTTCCTGGCATTTTGGCTGGTGAGCCAGCACAATGACCAAAATATCCAGAGAAGTGTTCCCTCTTACATACCCTTAATTCAGCTAGAGACAGACAACCCCAGAAATCCCAGCCCAGGACATTCCAGCCTTTCCTCTGTGTCACTCCAGCACCTCACTGACCATGCCAGGAATGCTGATCCTGCCCTGAGCTTGCCTAAGGTGTCTTCCCAAGATACCTCTTATTTATTAATTTAGGAACTAAATCACCAACTCTTTCAGAGGTCAGAAAAGCATTTTCCCCTCTGGAAAGTTTTGGAACACCAGCACAAGGCTGCGAATTTAGAATAAAACTGATGGAAGTGCCGACTGGGACGAGCCTGTGGCGTCTGCAAAGTGGTGCCCAGAAGAAAAATGCCCTGACCTGGCACATTCCCACAGAGGGATGAGTTATTTCCACCTCATCCCGCACTGGCCTAGTCAAACTGTCTCTACCACTCATCCCACCTCTGTTGGAACTTCTTCGCTGTGCAGTGACCCAGCACTGGAACAGGTTGCCCAGAGAGGGTGTGGATTCTCCCACACTGGGGATATTCCAGAGCTGGCTGGGCACAATCCTGTGCCACATGCTCTGGGATAGGAGCAGGGAGGTGGGACATGATGCTTCACCATGGTCCCTTCCAGCCTGACCCATTCTATCCCAAGCATCCTCCTCAATATCTTTATCCTGGTCCAAGACTGAATGTTTTCCTACAGACACACCAATATTAACATTTAAACTACTTCTGAATTTCTTGGCACTGCCCTCCCAGTGCCTTGAAAGAGTCTCTTTACTTTTGGAGGTGATAAAATATGACATCACATATGTTTTTCCCTATGAATGTGTGGAGCGAGGAGCACACGCTGGAAAACCTTGGGAGCTTTAGGGAGCAGCACACTCAGCTTAAGCAAGTTGGAGGACGGGAGGTGAACTCCTGTTCTGAATTTCAGGATAAGGATCATAATCCCGTTTCTGATTTAGGAGATGGCAGGGGAATATTTGCATTTTGATCTTTCTGTTGGAGATGTTTATCCCTGAACTTTGTGGGACTGAAGTGCATAACAACCGTAAGTTTGTAGGAATTTGGTGTTAACGTCGACTTTGACACTTGTAGGTGGGAATAAAACAGAATTCAGCTGGAGCTGTTGTTAGTAGGCACGAGAAGAGCTTGTTTGCTTGATTTGCTTTTTGCTTGATTTTGCTTTGGTTTCACTGTATAGTTTGGGCATTTCTTTTGGGTTTTGGCTGCTTGGGGCACCTCTGGAAAAATTGCATCCAATCTGTTTCCTCTACATGTGTGTACAAACTCCACCTGAGCAGAGGATTAGCCAAGAGATTTCCAAAAGCAATCACAAGAATGCTGCAAGTACATTTTCTAAGCAAAATAATACATGAACACTTTTTTTACATGTTCCAGTGAAAATCCAGAAACATTCAGCTTGCACAGGCTGGACTGGTGGAAGGTGTCCCTGCCCATGGCAGGAAAGTTGGAACTAGATGGTCTTTAGGGTGCCTTCCAAGCTAACCCATTTTTTGACTCCTGACCTGAAGTTTGACTGTTGCAGGGAAATTTTCCCTGCTGGGATTTCACCTTCATCTCAATTATAGATCGTTAAGGGTGTTTAACTGTTGTGTAGCAGTACTCTAATTTTTTATTATGAAAATTAGAGCCATCTCATTGCTTGTCACCCCTAAAATGATGTGTCTGCTGTGATTTAGAAGGGGGTGTCTAAACATGTGGTGGGTTCAGCAGAGGTGTTTTAGTGGCTGGTTTAATATGCACCCCGTGAGGAGCACAGAGCGATCAATAACAAGTTATCCCAAGTTCAGAGCAGGCTCTGTGCTCATTGGTTTCCAAAGGCAGATGCATTAGGAGCAAGGTCACCCAGGAGATCTGGTGACAGTATAAATAATAAAGCAGAGCTGAAGGCATCCCAACCCCCTGCCTCCCCAAGAGAAAATTGTGCTTTATTGCGTCGGATCTGGGGCTTGATGGTGCTACCTTTGACATTTCTTGACACCTATTTTTCCCCTTTTCACTTAAAAAATGATGGGTTTTTGCTCTCTGTCCCCCAGTGTCATTGGAGTTTTAAATAGACTCAGGAAGGTGCTTTGAAGGGGATCAGTCAGGAAATCAATTCCAAGCTGCTAATGAAATAGAGCCAGGCCGTGACAGACAGGGGACGTTCAAAAGCTGGGCAGGTGGATTTGTGTGTCCACAGGTCCCACTGGGATGGTTTATCACTCCGTTACCCTGCACAAGTGAAGCCTCCAGGTGAAACAGGTGATTGCAGTCTGTTAATTGCTAAAATAAAGTCCTGCAAACCACCCAGCCGCCCCTGTACACCCTCCATGCCTCCCTCCATAATCCAACCAACTCCCTTTTCCCATACAAGTCTGAGCTGCCAGCGGCCAAAGGTCGGACGCTCGCGGGGACTCTCCGGCAGCTGAATGTCACATTTTATTGAGTGGGTGGATCCTGTTCATCCATTTCCCCTCCGAGCCTTTCTGAAAATAGCACAAACCTTAACAAGGAGCTATTTTGGAGGAATCATGTTCATGGGGGATAGTCATGGGAAGCTTATTTTGGCAGGCTTGCATGTGTTTGATTTGCATGCTACCCCTGGTCAGGAGCTTGGTAGATGCCTGTGGAAGCCAGTTGGACACGGGCTAAAGAGAGAGAGAGCATCTGCATTTTGGAACCTGGGTTGGGACAGCTACTCCAAGTGAGTTTACAGGAGGAAAAGAAGGGAAGATATCCTTATAGGAATGTTGATGTGTGACTGAAGTCATTCATTTCAGGCATTTGCACACCAGCCCGCAGCTTATCGGATCTGATTTCATAAGACCTGGCTGTGATTTCTCTCCAGGGACCTTAATGATCTTGCCACTTCCAATAAACATTTATAGAAACTACTGCCGGCCTGTGGATAAGAGAAACTCCTATGAGAGACTTTAATCTTTCAAAAATACTCAAAGACACCCAAAAAAAAAAAAAAATCAAACCAAAAAACCAACCAAACCACGCAGGAGAAGATCACTAGAAAATGCCTGGTGGGTGGCTGGAGCTGAATTGCAGTGCCAGGCGTTTGCTTTGTAGCCATGCCTAGGGAGGTTTGCTTTTCTCCCTGGCGCACTGGAGCGAGGCTGGAAGTGGGACCAGCAAACCCATGAGTGAAAGCAAACCGTGAGAGCCGCGATGGCCGCGCAGCAGGTCACGCGCCGCGCGGCTGTGGTGGCACACAGTGCCCACCTTTGCACCTCTAAGAAATTTCCATTTTTTCGCCTCAAAAACTCCAGATACGAAGCCGAAGCTGCCTTCTTTGCCAACCTGAAGCTGGCCGACTTCAACATCATCGACACCCTGGGAGTCGGAGGCTTTGGCCGAGTGGAGCTGGTAGGTGACCTTTCTTCTTATTCTGTGTTACGAGCCTTCGTTTTTCTGAATTACACCTGAGAAAATTATACGATGGGATTTCTAATGGGTGTTTTCTAATGGGTGAAGAAAGGTAAATCATGTTTCCTGAGAAGTAAAAATGTACAAAGAATGCTTTGCAGTAACAAGAAGAATTTGTGTAGTGGCTTGAGAGAGATTAACTCTGCTGGTGCTGGTAACACCGAGGTTGTGGGTGGTATGGGCCACTCACGTAAGAGTTGGATTCAAAGGTCCTTGTGGTTCCCTTCCAGCTCAGAATATTCACTGATTCTCCCTCTAAGTGGTCAATGGCATTGATTTATGGCCTTTTAAAAACAACCTGTGTTGAGCACTAGGATTAAAAAAGCAACCTAAAATCTTACTTGGCCAAAACCAGAGTAAGGTACCAGGTTGCTCCTAAGCTGTTTCCAATTCAGGTCTAGAGACAGTTCTCCTGAAAGCTGTACATTCAGTGCCTTCACCATGGCAAAACATCCCAGAAAGCTACTTAGTTGTTGCAGAATTATAGAGAAAAGACAAAGTCTGAGCTTGCTTTTTGCTCTGTTGGATTTCAAGCTCTTTATTAAAGCAAAACCTGAGCAGGAGGAGACCCAACAGCGGCTGCTGTGTGACCTGCTTGTAACACCCCGTCAATACAAAAACTTAGAATAGAAAGAGGGAGTTATTTTACATCACAGAGGAGCTTCTGACACCGGACACTGGCACAATATGTTGGGCACTCCTACAAGTCGGGGGCACAAAAAGAACAGGGTTACTGCTGCCATCACAAGCCAAGTGCACCCCTAGTGCTGGGAGTTGGAAAATGGGCAAAATGGGGCGTTTTGGTGATTATTTATGAGGTAAAGAGTAAATTCTGTGTTCAGAGCACAACTCCCTTGGGATTTATTACTGACTTTTCCTGGTTGGATGTCTATCAAGTTATGTGGAGGAGAGTGTGTGGGAGAGTGTCAGTCCCTTCCTGGGGTTTGGGGCTTCATTTGTTATTTGCTTGCTGTTAGCAACTGTGGTTTTGGAAGAGAGTCCCAGGAGCAACCACAGAGCCTGGGAAGGATGTCCTTTCCCTGCTCATTCTGTAGTCATCTACCGAGGATGCTTTAGAGCAGGAGTTTAATCCAGGTTGTGTCCTTTTGTCCCTTCACCCTCTGTGGACAGCAGCTTGAAGATCAGGAGATTTGTCTGCTGAATTAAGATCACTGCTGACTTCTCCCCCAAAGGTGACCTGTAGCCAGGGGCCCACTGGTGTAGGGCTTAGTTTGAGTCTTGTGAGGGGTCTTGTGAGGTTTGTTCTCATTTTTAAGGCTGTCAAGGTGTTTGAAAAGCCCATTGTGTCCCTGGGAAGGTGCAGGGGCTTGTCTTCAGGAGAGGTTGGTGATGGAACCCTCACCCACACCCTGGGCTGTCCCTGCTGTCCACAGGCCAGTCCTCTGCCTCTGGCTGCTCCCGGAATTCATATGGGAGCTTTCAGGTGATGGCAAAAAGTACACTTGCCCAGGAGAGAGGACGAGCAGGAGTGACCTTTCACTGTCACTTCAACATCTCAAGTAGGAATATTTAATTCTGAGGGTGATGTCTGAAGCTCAGAAATCTCCAAGAACCCCTGAACCTACTGATGGGAAAAGCATTTTCATCACCTCATAGGGATTTTTTTCTTCCCTCTCTAAGCAGGAAAACGCTGGTTCAGCTCATTTTTAGCTAATGCTGAATTGCACAAAGAAGGATAAACGATATTTAAAAGTGTAGCTACACGCTGCAGACTTTATTGTTTTTCTTTACCACAGAGGGAAATTTTGTTGTAAAACCAAGAAAATATTCTTTTTGTCAAAACAGAGCCTAAAATTGCTACCTCTTGCTTCCACCTCCTCCATGAAAAATATGGGTTTATTATTTCAGGCTAAAAATGGAACGAAATGTAAAACACACCAGAGGAATTGATTCTTTTATTACCTCAGTGTGTTGGAGAAGCCTGTTAGTGCAGGAATGTTTGTGGAAAACATTCACATTTTTGTGCTTTCCAAGAGTAAAATTGATCAAATGAGTAAGGTCCATTGGGAGGAGGATTTTTATGGTGTGGGCGAGATCCCCTGGGATCATTCCCCATGCCACTGAAGAGGGCAACTGGTGGTTGCTCTTCCTCATCCCTAACTTTGTAATCAACTTTTATCCAGGCTTCTCTTGAGGGGACAAACCATCCCGGGGTGGAGAGACTGCAGTCTGCCCTGAAAATAATAGGAGTGGGCTTTTTGGGATGCATCCACTGTTTTTTGCAGCTCAGCTTCTCTGCTTTGTGCCAGTTGAGCATCTCCTGTGCTGGGATCCAGGTGCCTCAGTAACATGTGGGAATAGGGAATGTCACCCCCTGTTCATGTCCTGCTCTGCAAAGGACAGGGATGTGGGTCAGGTGTCCCCAGGTCTCAGAAATCATCTCTCCTGGACTTTATTGCTCTTGTCTTCATTCCTTAATTTCCTTTTCATTTAAGTCCTGTACTTGTAATTGTCTGCCCCAGGTCAGTTCTTTTGTTTTTTTTCAAGATTATTTTTGACAGCTCTGAAATAAATATGTGGGAATATCTGAACATATGGGATTAGAGTCATTATTGCCTTGAAATCACTTTGTGTAGGTGATGGTGAGCACAGGTAAAATTCAGGGCCATGTCCTCTGGATAACACACAGCTTGGGGCGTCCTGGGGCTGCAAGAGGCCTGAAGATCCCATCACCCAGCAGAGTCAGATATTCCTAACCACTTCTGATCAGCTTTCCCTAAGTTCTTGCTGAAGTCTTTAGGGAAGGAGGTTCCCAGGAGTTTTTTCTCCTAATATTTGTTGTCTCCCTGCTGTTTTCCCTTGAAACCCAAACACATCCAGCTGGTGAGGTTGGGTTGTATGGATTTGAAAACCATTAACAGTTGCAAAGTTACTAAGATTCTTCTTGTTTTACAATCCAAGTTATTAATGCATGTTTTTTATATACTAGACAGACCCCCTTGAAGTCTTTTTGGCTTGATGGTGGCCACTAAAAGCAAAACCCCTTTATAATATGGAGATGAATAAAGCACACATAAAACCACACACATTAAGTTTCAGCCACATTTTATGGGGGTCATACAAGACCTTTTTTAAATTACCATTATGACACTTTTCAGTTTTAGTTGGCTTTTAAGAGAAATCTAGCCACAAATTTTGAAGTGCAATCAAATCTATTTCAGCCTCTAGCCCGGTTTGTAAACAAAGCCATTAGTGAATTAATTAGATGGCAATGAAAAAAAAGCAATTCAATTGTCTTCGTATGGCCTGACAGATGCAGAATTCAGATATTTATTAGTGGAAATTTCCAGTTCTGTGTCCCACGTATTACAAAGCTTTCTATTAGAAAGGTCTGTTTTTGCTTTGGAATCTCCTAATTTTTATTTTCAGTTGTCAGGATTGACCTCCAGCTGTGCCAGGGGAGGCTCAGGTTGGCCATGAGGAGGAATTTCTGGCTGGAAAGGGTGGTGAGGCCTTGGCAGGGGCTGCCCAGGGAGGTTTGGAGTCCCCAGCCCTGGAGGTGCCCAAGGAAGGCCTGGATGTGGCACTGAGTGCTCTGGGCTGGGGCACAAGGGGGGCAACCTTTGCCAACCCAAATAATTCTGGGATTCTGTGAATTCTTTGGCCTCCCTCCTTTTGTAAAAACGGGCCTTTTGGGTGCCATCAAGGGGAGAAGTGGATTTAAGAGAGGGGTTTAAGTAAATCCCACATTCATCTGACATGAAACTGCTCCTCCTGAGCTCAGCAAAATGCTGGTTAGGAGGATTTGTCCCTGTTTTCCCCATCTCTTCTCAACATCTGTATGGAAGGTTGTCTTCCTCAGGATATGCAGGATGCTTCATTTCAGCCACACAGTCAGATGGGGCTGTGCCACTGCAGAACTATTGTTTTGTAATTGTCCCTGGATTTTGAATTCCTTAAATTCCTTGAATTCATTAAATACATCCTTTGTCGATGGAAACACGTTCTCAGGGCCTGTCTGTTAATGGGAAGGGTCTTGTCAAGGTTTGGAGAGCTGAGATGTGTTCACAGCCTGTGAAACACGGGCAGAGGCCGGATCAGGATATGAGCCATGGAGCCAGAGGTTCCAGCTCCTGTTGGAGGAAGGAATAAGCCATAAAAAGAGGTGCTATTTTGCAGAGAAAGCCAAAGTGAGGAGCAGAGCAGGATCATCGTGGGTTTCTATGGAGTTTGGGTCTATTTGATATTTTCAAGACACCACAGCAGTGAATTTTTCATATTGAGTCTCACATATTTTAGCCATATAACCCTTCTTCCACTATTTACTTTTTATGGGAATGATTTTATGCATGAAATCGTTGACATTCCTCGCTGCTTTTTAGCCTTTTGCCTCTAGACATTTTTGAAAGATAATATTTACCTCTGGGCCTTACAGGAAGACACACATTTTAATATATTTTCCCAATGCCCTTTGCTTATAAAAAACTTTGTTGTGTGTCTTGCCAAGCACTGAGAATAAATTTTCAGCAGAGGCATCAAAATGTAGAATTAAAGGGGTTTAGCACAGTTGATTATGTGATTAGAAATTGTTAAACAGCTGAGATTTTCCAAGGATTGTGCTTTTTGTAGTGTGTATTTCTAGAGTGTAGTTTTGTAATTTATTTTCCTGTAGAGTCCCAGAGCACTCCTATTGTGATACAATATTTAGTGCTTTCCCAACCAGTGGAATCCAGTCTTTTCCAAAGAAAATGAGGTCACCGTCATGGGCACTTTCTACCCTGATGCCCATTTGGAGTTCATTCTGGATTCATCCTTCAAAACCTCAGCCTAGAGCACATCTTAAAGGCTTAACTTGTACTCCATTTTTCTTTCCATCTTATTAAAGAATTACAGGATGGTTTTGGTTGGAAGGGACCTTAAAGTTCATCCAGTGCCAGCCCTGCCATGGGCAGGGACACCTTCCACCAGCCCAGGTTGCTCCAAGCCCTGTCCAACCTGGCCTTGGACACTTCCAGGGATCCAGGGGAAACCACAACTTTCCAAGCAACATCTTAGCTGGGGGTTTTTTAAGTCTTGGTTGATTTTCCAGCCTTATCCAGACACATCTCCCTCCCTCTTCCACACATGGGTCACCCAAAATTAACGAGATGTTGAACATGAGGTAGGAAGGGAGAAGCCCAGTGTGTAGCCTGGTTGTAACTTGGATGTGCAAATCATGATTTCTCTGCAAGGTGTGGATCAGAAGGGGGGCTGAATCTGGCCTTGATGTGGAAAGTTCCTTCAAAACCGTAATCTCAGGAGTCATTACGGTTAGAAAAGCCCTCCCAGCCCATGGATCCCCCCTGNCCCGACCCCCCCCAGCTCCCCCCTCCTGTCAGGGAGTTGCAGAGCCAGAAGGTCCCCCCTGAGCCTCCTTTTCTCCAGGCTGAGCCCCCCCAGCTCCCCCAGGTCTCTCACATGAGTGACTCTCTAGACTCTACACCAAAGGTCTGCCCTGCTGAGCACACAGTAGGCTTGCAGGAGGCATCAACATGAGCAAGACATTCCCTAAAAATCAAGAAACACTGGCAAGAAAGCAAGTTCTAAGGCAAAGAATCTTATTGTGGGGGTTTCTCTTCCATCCAGGAAGAAGATACATATATTTAGTGGGAAAAGCTTGCTGTCCTCTCTCGCTGGGGGTTGGAGAAGGATCCGCTTCGTTGGTGCAGCAGTTCAGCTGTCGGGATTAGCAGAGCTCAGCTTGCAAACGCTGTGCTCAGCAACAGCTGCTGCTATTTTTGGTGGTTTGAATGGATGTAGCTGGGAAAAAATCGAGGACCTTGGGCATGCCCAGCAAGCTGAAGCATTTGCAGTTCAGCTCCCAAGTGCTGCTGTAGAGTTGGTCATTATTTAATGAGATGTGAGGATATCCAGGTTTCTGTCTGAATAATGCACATGTGGTGGAATGCACAGCAAGCAAAAACCCCTGGGAAAAACATCCTTGTCCTTATAGAGGCTGTGCCCACACAAGAGGTTCCACAAGAGACATGGGCACCAAGAAATTAGTTGGTGAGTCATGGACGTAACAGTTCCAGAAGAGTTTGTGTCCAGCTCCTAAAAGTGTGTTTAGGAAAAAGCTTTACATCTCCAGAGTAAATGGAATAGTTTGTGCTTGCACAGCCTCTGCTCCCTGTGTGTTCCTGTGGAGCTGGGAGCCTTTGGACAGCAGGAGAAAAGGCTCCTGAGCAAGGTTGTGTTGAACAGGGTGTCCAGACTCAAATTGCATCCTGGAATGGTTTGGGGTGGAAGGGACCATAAAGCCCATCTCCTTCCACCCCCTGCCATGGGCAGGGACACCTTCCACCAGCCCAGGTTGCTCCAAGCCCCGTCCAACCTGGCCTTGGACACTTCCAGGGATCCAGGGGCAGCCACAGCTTCTCTGGGCAACCTGGGCCAGGGCCTCCCCACCCTCACAGGGAACAATTCCTTCCCACTATCCCATCTAACCCTGCCCTCTGGCAGTGGGAAGCCATTCCCCCTTGTCCTGGCACTCCATGCTCTTGCAAATAGTCTGGAAGGTTCAGACAGCTCTTCGTGGAAAGTAAATCCTTCTGGGGGGGACTTTTCTGCACTCTGGAAAATATTTATTAACGTTTCTGGTTCCTCAAGTCAGTTGGAATTGTATCAGTTCCGCTGTCACCAGAGCTGACCGTATGTAATACATGTATATGATTTATAGTAAACACAGGCAGGGAAAGAGGAAGGGTAAGGAACACAGAGAGCTTTTTTCTTTTTTTCCACTGAGGCCTGGATTTTGTCTCCTCAATATCCATTTTCCCAGAAAGTCTGAAAAAGCACCAAGGTGTAAAACCATATTTATTGTATCTGAGTTATAACTGTTAAACAAAAATCAGGCTTTGAGTGATTTTGGCCTCTGTGTGTTTCTCAAGGTGCAGAAGTTTATAGACTTAAAGCAAAGCAATTATTTTTGGAGTGGTTCCAGCCCAGGAGAATCCACCTCTGATCCTGTGAATCAAGCACATGGAAAAGCAGAGAGGTTGGATCTCTCTTTTTTCACTTGTCTTCCTTGTAGAATCATGGAATGGTTTGGGTTGGACGGGACCTTCGAGACCATCATTCCAGTGCCCTGCCATGGGCAGGGACACCTCCCACTGTATATATGTGTGTTTGTATATCATACTGTTATTTTATATCTAAAATACATAACATATAAACATATGTATAAAAGAGAATATGTAACATAATATATAATGTAACATATAAACGCATATATAAACATATATATAAAATGTATGTTTTGCATGAATTTTATATCTTTGGGCAAAATAGAAACAATTATTATTCTATTTTCCTTCTACAATTGTCTTGTTTAGTTACAAGCAACATTCCTCTCTTGTTTTTCCACTGGGATGCAGTTCCTTGCCTGCATCAGAATCCTGTGGAATGACCCAGCCTAATTAATTTGACCCCTTCTCTGGTTTTGGACATCACCCATTTAGGATGGTGGACTTTACCTACACTCCCTATTTACTGCATTTTCTTGTGTTTTGAAGTGAAAATTTATTCCCATTTCACATCAGAAAGGGTTTGGATCCTTCTCCAGGGGTTCATTTTTAACACAGAGGGCAAGAGCTCACATAGATTCACCTACAGCTTTACCAGGGGTCACTATTTTGGGAATTATTGTGCTGGAAATGATGGAACAGTGAATGAGGAACCTCCAAGAGAGATAATTTTGGAGATGTTTGGTGCAAGGCCAAGGACTGGGGAAGGTCAGTGTGAGGAGAGGAGTGAAAAAACGGGGAGGCAAGGGAACAGAAATTCTTCTAACTTGAAAATGCAGAAGATGGGAGAGATGGTGTTTCCCTGTGTTGATCCCTGCTGAGGCTCAGCTGCTGCTGCAGAAGGGCTGTGGGAACCCAAGGCTCCAGCAGGTCTCCAGCAGACCAATAGTCCCAGGGCCTTTCAGAGCTGCTTCCAAGGGAGTGCAAGCTGAGCTGGGAGCAAGGATGGCTCCTTCCCTCTTCCCGTGGAAAACAGCACACTTTGCCATTTCCTGAAGGGGTTGGGGGGGTTTGGGCTGGGTTTCTTTGGGAGGCTGAGTTTCCTGCCCAATGTGTCCCGTCCTGAGCCAAGCCCCAAAGTCCTTGTGGATTCTGGGGCTCCATGGGCTGGTTTTCTCCTCAGAATTGAAGGAGAGGCTGTTCTTACCAGCCCATTGTCCTCTGCTCAGGGTTAATCCTGTTTGGGGATTCTTTTTGTAAATGAAAAGTCCAGATGACTCCTAGATAGTTTTATTACTTTTGAAATAAGACTGGGGTTAAACATGAAGATTTGGGGGTTTTTTTAATAACTAGCATAAGCTTAATATTAAAAGCTATTCCTTGTGACATAATAGAAATGGCCTGGAGTTCCCCAGCTTTGCATCACAAAAATAGTCCTCACAGTCACCTTATTTGGCAGAAACACCAAAGCAGGGAGAGGACTCAGGAGAAGACTGCAGGACTCATTTCCAGGTGGACAATCCTAAATTTAAGCCTTAGATTCTGTACCTGGCCAGCTTGTTTTCGTGCCTCGACAAGTTTAATGCAAATTAACCCCCCCCCAGTCTCAAATTCCAACGAACCCCCTGCCTTCTGAAGGAGTGGGAATGGAAAATGGATCTAAATTCTCCAGTGGCATTAGGTCAAAGTCTTGCATTAGCTAATTGCAGCTGCCTGGTTCTTCTATATTTAAACATTTGTGGCAGTGGTATCATCAAACACCAAATAAAAGCACTGCCTGCTACTTCCTCATGGAAACTTCCTTCCCTGGACTGACTTTGAAGCTGTCTAGGATCACAGGTTATTTCCCCAGACTCTCCATCCCTGAAAAAAAAAAGTAAGAAAATGAAAGAAATCGCCCTTTTCACAAAAATTAGGTACCCATGAGATTAAATACCACGCTGGGGTTTATTCATAGCACCCTTTATTCTCTAACTTTGGAATTTATTCATCTGAGCCTCCACCAGGTTTTGGTGTTTATTTTTACACTGATTAATATCAGGAAAATAGGAATTTGTGCTTCAAAAAATTCAGAGTGTTTTGTTGTTGGGGTTTTTTGTGTGCATTTTTTTCTTTTTTTAATGATGTTTCATGTCCAAATCGACCAAGAAATGTTGATTTTTGCTACTGGAGCTGCTTTCTTGGTTCCACTGTTAGTTATTATTTGTCTGTGGCCAAGGTAATGTTAAAAAATACAGGCTGGAAGAGAACAAAGCTGACCTGGAGTATCTAAGAGGGATTTGCATGGATTTTGGGGTAGAATAATTCCTGTGGCAGCTGATGGTGCTTGTCCATCACCACATGGAGGGTCTGCTGGGAAGCCAAGGAATCTGGGTGAGTTCTCCAGTAGTAAATGCCTAGTCCTGCTAAACCTTCCTTATTTTTTGCAAGTTTTGGTAAATTCTGCTCAGCCCAGATTTTACCTTAATTTTCAGTCCCATGTGTCACCTCCCTGGTTTGATTTAGATGGGAAAATATCAAACCATTTCATTCCAACAGTTAAAATAAAGTCCATATGTCATTTGTTCAAAATGAAACATTAAAAAAAATATAAAACCCAAACCCTAACCCCAAACCAAAAATCCTTTTATCACTTTCAGTTGGCTATAAAGGCAAAAGGTTTCTGCTTTGAGCTGTGGTCGCCCCAGCTCTCAATAAATACCAGGGCAGCAGAGATGAGGGAATATGTTTTGTTTTACTTTATGTGGATTGTTTAGGTCTTTGCGTCTTCTCTCCCTGAGGATGAAATGGCAAATCTGGGCTTCATGCAAAGATGATAATTATGAGTGTGAATCTCAGTGTGAAAAGGGAAGTTTCATGTGGGCTTGGAAAAGCTTGTGGCTTGAATCTGGCTTCAATATATACATGTATGTGTGTTTGCGTGCATAAATACGTATAAAGAAGAGTTTATTCATGAAAACTTTGGCCACGGATGGGTGGACTCTCATTTATTAGGGTTGATGGTGGGAATGTCTTTGCCCCCTGAGAGCCAACCTTTTGGGGTTGGTTTCCTTAAGCTCTGTGTGTCCTTGTGAAGGTCCCAGGTGGATTTGTGACAAAGAGGGAATGCTGAGGGAATTGTTCTCCCTGACCCATGATGTGGACAAAGGAGATGAACCAGAAACTGTTCAAGGTTATGGTGTGAGGGCTGCGAAAAGGAGGGTGGGAGGTTTGGACAGTGCCCTCAGGCACAGGTCAGGATTGTTGGGGCATCCTGGGCAGGGCCAGAAGTTGAACTGGATGAACCTTGGGGGTCCTTCCAACTCAGGACATTCCGTGATCGTGTGAAGGTGCCACATCTCTCTTACCAAAACAGCATAAAAATAGATAGTATATTAAATAAACTGGGATTACACGACTGTTGTCTCCTAACCTAAAAGGCAGGCTGGGTTTCTGATGGGGTTCAATGACAGACAAGCTGCTTCTCTGCTGGCAGAAGCCAAATTCCAACAAGGAAACCAAAACAGAAGTTGCCAGATGGCACCTCTTGCTGTAAGATGGGAAAAGCCTTTAACTGGCAGTGTTACTGTGAGTGGTTGTTGGGGGAATTCGGCAAATTAGGAGGCCTGGTAGGTCAGTGAGGAGGTTCCTTTCTCCTTTGGAGGCTTGGCCTAGATGGGAAGGGTGGCCACCATCCAGCTGGCTCTGGGAGAGGTTCCTGTCCCTGAGGGTGGCTCCGGGTGCAGGAGTTACCAGGGCTACACCAGCAAACAAGCAAACAACTCCTGCCAACCTCATCAGGGCAGGCAGGCTAAAAATAGGCTGTGGAGGTTTAAGGTTAAAAGTAAAGTCGTGCCCAGGCAGTGCTGTTGAAAAGCTGGGTCTGCTCCTCCTCTGCCAACATCCAAGGACTGCCATTCCCTGCCAGAGCCAGGACAATTGTTATTGGCTATGGGAAAAGGCTCTGGGAAAGCTGGATGTTAAAACATCTCCTGACCAACAGTTGGCTTTTCCCTAAAAATGTGGTGTTTTAGGAATGACTTTTCATTCTAGCAGTAGGGCAGGTCTTTGGAAATCAGTTTGTCCCAAAGCGGAGCTGATGAGAGGGTAGAGAGGCAGGTTGGGTGGTGGGATTGTTGGGAGGTAGGGTGGGGTTCTTGCTGGGTTCCCATGCAGCTGTGTGCCCTGTGTCTGAGCCTGGTGTTGCCCTGCCCAAGGTCCAGCTGAAGAGTGAAGAGTCCAAGACGTTCGCCATGAAGATCCTGAAGAAGCGTCACATCGTGGACACGCGGCAGCAGGAGCACATCCGCTCCGAGAAGCAGATCATGCAGAGCGCCCACTCCGACTTCATCGTCAGGTACCACCCCCTGCCTCACAGCCCAGCCTTCCCTGGAACCAGCACCCAAAACCCCTTCAGCTGCAGCTTCCCTGCTGGGGACTATTGATAAGGGGCCTGGAACAAGGTCCTCTCCAGGCAAACGTGAGATTACTCCTCCCCTGGGGGATGTCCACCCAAGCCTGAACTTAACTCAGATCTTAACCGGTTTGTGTGCTGTGCTCAGGGGGCTTTGTGGCTCCTGGAGCAGCTGCACCCCCAGCAGGCTGGGCAGAGCTCACTGATGCAGCTGGGGATGCTCCATGTAGATATATCCCAGAATAGTCTGGGTTGGAGGGGACCTTAAAGCTCACCCAGTGCCACCCCTGCCATGGGCAGGGACACCTTCCACCAGCCCAGGTTGCTCCAAGCCCTGTCCAACCTGGCCTTGGACACTTCCAGGGATCCAGGGGCAGCCACAGCTTCTCTGGGCAACCTGTGCCAGGGCCTCACAGGGGAGAATCCCTGTCCCAACCTAAGCAGATGTGGTTCTTCAGGGAACAAAATCAGGTGCCAGGCATTTTTGGTTGTTTTCACCCCAGTAGTGACATTCCCTGACTCCTCAAGGACTGCGAGTGTCTGTCAGCAGGAAGGAGAGGTCAGGGTAAGAGCAGTGGGGGGTGAGGAGCTCTGGTGTGTCACTGAGCTGGACCCACCTGAAAGGGCACCTAAGCCAAGGGTGCCCTCAGAGATGCCTCAAACACTTGCCTTTTGCTGGAGGAGATCAAACCCACTCCCAAAAATTGCTCTGGAAAGACAGATAAACCCCTGGATAAATGCAGAGGGAAGCACGTGGTACCCATCGGTCACCAAGGGGGTGTTTCCTTCCCAGGCTGATCCCTGGGATTCCCCCAGAGCCCGTGGCTTCAGCTCTGATTCATGGGTGACAACTGCAGGGTGACACCCTTTGGGCTCTGGTGTAGGATTCCCAAACATGCCCCGTTCCCTAGGCCGGAGCCAAACAGACCCTGGGGCTATTTCAGCCTCTGGATTGATTTTCAGAAGCCTGAGCCGTGTCGGGATGGGGATGGAAAGGGAGGTGTCCAAGCAGAGGAACAGTTGCCACCATTGCCAGAAATACCCCCTCCTAAATAAAGCCTGAGCCTGCAAATGTTTCATAAGGGAGCCACTGATCTTCATGGCCAACAAATGAAATCCTCCTTCATTCCCACTTCTCGTCCTCTCAGCAGGCAAGTAAAACAAGGAGGTGTCAGCTGGAGGTCTTCTCCTCCCATATCCTGCAGTAATTCCCACCCTTTACAGGAACAACCCTTCCTGAACTATATTTAGTACCCATGGGAACCCTGTACTGGGGAGGGACTTTCTAAGTCATAAAGTCCAACCTCTTCCTCTTGCTAAAAAATACCTGGTTTATCAAACTCAGTGTCTGCTTTCCCCCCTCACTCCTCCTTTTGTACATCCATGGGGATTTGAAGTTGTCCTGTGATTTCTCTCCTAAAATTCTTTATAACCTGCTTATTCCCTTTCTGGGGCCAGCTGGGATCATATTTTTCCAGGTGCTGTGGGCACAAATTTGAACACTTCAATAGATTGATTGAGTTCGGAGATCATGGGTGAAAGGTGGGTTTGAAATGATCTTGGAGCAAGGATATCAGAAATATCAAAACAGGAAAGATAAAATTCCCAGAGAACTTGACTATTTTCTTAATTCGTCATTAAAACTGTTCATTAAAAACTCTTTGATGAATAGTTCTGTTTGGTTATTAAAATGCATTAAACCAGAAGAGACCAAGGAGCTCTAAATAAAATTGACTTGTAGATAAACCTAAATATTGAGATGAGTAAGGAAATAAATAATATTTATAAATAAAATAAATAAAAAAGGCATTCAGATACTGTGACATTTACAACTTGAGGCTGTTTGATCTGCCCAAATAATGCCCTTTCATCGTGTGTAAACTTTAGGCTTCTGTGACAGCTGATAAATAATATTTGATTTTTTTTTATCTGCACATTTTAGGCCATGTTTGATGCCCAGAAAATTTTCTGCAAAGCAGGTTTTTCTTTGTTAGAGAAAGTCTTTCAGCAGCATTTACCAAGCAATTAAAAATATGTAGTCACTCACATCTTGGATTCTTGAGAGCTTCTGTAAACCTTCATGTAGATGAAATGTTTATTAAGATAAGTTATGTTTTGACCAACTGGCAAGAAGTAAGTGAGTTTTTTTGTTAAACCCATAAATTGGGGTTTCTTTGTTAAACCCATAAATTTTAACCTTATGTAGCACTCAGTTATAGCTGACCTTTGATTTTAGATACATATATAAAATACATATATAATATGCATTCTGTATAATATATACAGAATACATATATATAATATACAGAATTACATGTAATGGTCATGCTATAACTGAGGTTTTCAATGTCAACACAGAGTAAAGAAATAACAATATAAAATAACAATACCAGAGTAAGGAAAGAGCTGAAACACTGGTTTCTTTTTTTGCCTTCCAACTTTGTTGTGTCTGCAAAGAATCCCTTTTAGCCACAGGATATGGGATGAGCCCTGAGCAGACTCAATTCCCAAACTCCTGCCTGCATCCCAGCTGCTCCCACCAGGAGCTTTTTTGGGTTTAACATGCCAAAAGTAGAGGGAAGAGCCGTGTCCTGGATGCTGCAGAAACACAGGCAGGAGACAAATGTTGTCTGGATCATGATGGGAAAGTTCGTTGATTTTTTACACTCTTGGAAACTCCCAGGAATGCGGAATTGCACCATAACAGAGCATCCCTCAGCATTCCCTTCTGCTGGCAAGCTTGGATTTTTAAAACTAATTCCTTCCCAGGATCCAGGCTGGATGCCTGAATGGAGACACCCACACAGGATCCTGCCTCATCCCCAGCAACCCTTGGTCCTCTTTTTCCCATTTTCCCCTGTTTTTCCCCCAGAATCAGATTGGGATTGAGGCCCTGAAACAGCACATCCACATCCCTATTTCCCTGTGACTGATTTTAGAGATCAGGATGGATTTTATCCCCAGTTTTGCTTTTGTTTTTGCCATTTATCAGGGATGTTGCCTTGGGACCCCCCCCTCTTCCCCACTCCCATTCCCCATCCCGTTCCCACATTCATGTTTTTCCCTGCTTTTCCCCCAGAAGCAGGACTGGATCGAGGCCCTGAAGCAGCACTTGAGGAACACCCATATCTCTCCCTATTATCCCTGTTTTGGGATCAGAGTGGATCCCCTATTCCTGACCTTTTCCTTGACCCCACTTCCATGGATTTTCCCATTTTTCCTGTTTTCCCCCCAGAATCAGCTTGGGATTGAGGCCCTGAAGCAGCACCAGTGTCACATCCATGTGCTGGGGATGAACTCTGGACGAGGATCCCAGTTTCCCCTGGTTCCCGCCACATTCCCAGAGCTCCCTGACACTGTTTTTTCCCATTTTTCCATGTTTTCCCCCCAGAAGCAGGACTGGGTCGAGGCCCTGAACTGGCAAGTGAAGGGGCACTGCTTCCATATCCATGTGCTGAGGTGTCCCATGGATCCCTGACCCCATTCCCAGGGACCCCCCACCATGTTCCCAGGGTGCCCTGACCCCTTTTCCCATTTTCTCTGTTTTTTTCCACCAGAATCAGGTCAGGATCAAGGTCCTGAAGTGGGCCCTGTTTCATGTCTGGGTGCTGGAGCTGAATCCCAGAGGATCCCAGGGGAGCACCTTAGGGCAGGATCCCAGTGGATCCCAGCTCCCTCATGGAAAATGATCCGTATTAAATGAGTTTTCATGAGAAGTACCAAAGTAACTCAACACTAAAATTAAATAAAAAGAAGAATTCTCTGGGGTTTTTCCCATAGTTTCTTTTATTTAATATAATTAGACACGTACATAAACATATAATTAATATAATATAATTAAATAATCATATTAAACACAGGGTCTGGATTTTAGAACATAATTTAAACGGGGTTGATAAAGCCTGAGGCAGTTTTTCCTCCACATTCCTACTGGAGGAAGGGGAAGAGCACTTTTAGCCACCTGCATGTCAGTGGGTTCTCTTTAAACTCTCCCAAGCCAGTGGGGGTTTAGGCTCTGAAATGAATCCTGAATCCTTGGAAAGGATCATAGGGAAGGAAGATGATGATCTGCAGAATAAAATGAAATAGATCTTATTAAAAAAAAAAAGGTGGGAACACTTCTCTTTCAGGCACATCTGCAAAGCCCAGTGTCAGGTTATGCCCCTAAAGTGGCACCTTCCATGTGTCACCCCTGGAGCAGTGGTGACCTTCCCTTCTGAGCTCCAGGACACACGGCACCACTTCGATGCCGAAATATTTCCCACCTGAGAACATGAGTTTAAATGATCTCCTGACATTTTTACGTCCCCTTAGTGTTGTGGTGCTTCCTGAGATGAACCCTAGAACAACAGAATTGTTTAGGTTGGAAAAGACCTCCAGGATCACCCAGTCCAACCATTAACCCAGCCCTGCCACGGGCTCTGTGGAAGTGGGAACACTTGGGTGACAGGTTTATTTGGGATTTTCTGGTTTGACACCGACAGGCTCTACAGGACGTTCAAGGACAGCAAGTACCTGTACATGCTGATGGAAGCCTGTCTGGGGGGAGAGCTCTGGACAATTCTCAGGGACAGGTGAGTTGGAGGAAACTGCTGTCCTACAAATTGGGATGCTTTCTAATATCATGGAATCATAGGATGGTTTGGGTTGGGAGGGACCTTAAAGCCCATCTAGTTCCACCCCCTGCCAAGGACAGGGACACCTTCCACTAGCCCAAGTTGCTCCAACCTGGCCTTGGACACTTCCAAGGATGGGGCAGCCACAGCTTCTCTGGGCAACCTGGGCCAGGGCCTCCCCCCCATCACGGGGAACAATTCCTTCCCTATATCCCATCTATCCCTGCCCTCTGGCAGTGAGAAGCCATTCCCTGTGTCCTGTCACTCCATCCCTTGTCCCCAGTCCCTCTCCAGCTCTTCTGGAGCCCCTTTAGGCCCTGGAAGGGGCTCTCAGGTCTCCCTGGATCCTTCTCTTCTCCAGGTGACCCCCCAGCTCTCCCAGCCTGGCTCCAGAGCAGAGGGGCTCCAGCCCTGGAGCATCTCCGTGTCTGCTCTGGGCTCTCTCCAGCAGCTCCATGCCCTTCTGGTGTCACAGTTCTTAAATCAGTATTTCCCATCCCAGAGGTGTTTTCATCCCTGTGTTTGCTCCTCTGCCCATCCTTTGCGACTGGGAATAGCAACATCCACCTCTGCCACAGGGGCACTATGAGAAATAATTCCTGTTAATATTCCTCAATATTCCCTGGTCCAACAGCAATGAGCAGGAGGAGATCAAGAGTTCAGCATGTGCTGGTAGCCCAGATGTCCCATTATTACAGCAGGACCACTGGGAAGCAGAATCATGCATCAAATCCACACCCTGCCAGGAGCACTATTCCATCAGGATGCAGAAGTGCCATGGAAAAAAATAGTTAGGAAAGCATGTAATTACATCCCAGGCTGCAATGCCCAAGCACACGTGGTCCTGGCATTCCCTGCCCTGGAAGCATTTGAGCAGTTGGGGTGGGGGGTGGGTGCACATGGGGCAGGAAAAGCTGCAGTGAGCTGTAACTGTGTAATAGGCTGGAACATCACGGAATTAAATTTGCTGAGAAAGCAAAGGTTGAATTCTCTTTTAATGCTTTAGAACAAATCCTTATGTAGTTTTTCCTTTGCCCAGCAGCCTTCTCTGGCCCACTGAAACAAGGACTGTAGCGAGTTAGGAGGTGTTGGGTTGGATTTTTCACAACCTTTTGTCAGAGCCTGATAATTCCATGTCCAGTTCTCTGGGATTTAAGCTGGGCTTCTGCTGCCACCTAGCTTAGGCTTGCTCCTGAGCTCAGCCAGCTCCCAGCGGGCAGAGGGACACGGTTTTCCTTGGAAAACTGGTGCTGAAACAAAGATCCAGAAGTGCAGTTTGTGCTGAACTTGCAGCTGAGTCCTATCAGCTGCCATGATCTTTCTGCCTTTTGTCTCCATTGGGAACATCAATACAGGATTTCTTCATCTCCATGACTCAAAGTGGCTTGAACATCCAAAAGTCAAAGATTATAATTAAAAAATACACCTTTTGCTCACAAGATAATTATTTGTTTTATTTCTAAATTGCAGAATAAACCCCAAGATTTATTATTAATTATAGAAATTCATTCTAAGAAAGAACCCAAAGTATTTTAAGATGTGAAGGTAGGCTGAGGGCAAAGATGTTAACTTCAAAAATGGATATTAATCAAATCATTATTCTATTAATGGATATGAATTAAATTGATATATAAATTGATATATAAAGGTGAGTTGAGCAACAGGCATTCCCCAGGTATTAGAGTGACTCTGCTGAACTGTATAGATATTTTACAGATATTTTATCATGTGTGTATTTTAATAAAAAGAGTGAAGTGCACATGGGAGGGATGCACTTCCCAGGGATTCATCTAATGGCTTTATCCCATTCCACTCCCTCATTCTGTGCACAGAGGTTCGTTTGAGGATTCCACCACCAGGTTTTACACGGCGTGCGTGGTGGAAGCTTTTGCCTATTTGCATTCCAAAGGGATCATTTACAGGGACCTCAAGCCAGAAAACCTCATTCTGGATCATCGAGGTTATGCCAAACTGGTGAGTTCATGCAGCGTCTGGGGGGCCCAAAAAGAGTCCCAGGAGGTGTCAGGGCAGAGGGGACACAGCTCACAAGGAAAGCCCCCCCAGGCCAGGGGCCTGTCTCTGGGCACAGCCACCAGTATGTGCTGAGATGGGATCAGGACAGGGCTGTTTTCCCAGCCTCCAGCAGGGCTCAGGGTTGGGCTGGGAAGTGCTGATTCCAGCGGGAAGTTCAGGTCTGTGGTCCCGAAATGTTTAGGAAAGAGCACAGGGAGAAACCCACCCGGCTGCCTTGGAGCTACTGAAGGATTAAAAGGGCTTGAAAATAGTTGTGGTCAACTGTGTGTGGGACAGGGGACAGCAGGGTGTTGGGTGATAGAGGGTAAGTGAGGGGGATTAGATGCAAGACTGTCCTTCTCCCCACCCCAGAAGGATCTGGACCTGGATCTCTACCGGTCCCATCACCAGTCCCCAGCTCCTTAGACAGTTTGATCTCCCTGAGCCACATCCATGACAGCACAAGTGTCCCAGATCCCTGGTGGGACTGTGACCATGTGAGCTCCTGACAGCACAAAGTGTAGGAGCATCTAAGAGCCATCCAGGGCCAGCAGAGTGGGCTACAGACCATGGCTGTGGGCCAGCAGGGCACCGAGGGCAGGGGTGCAGCTGGGAATGCAGCGAGCCTGTTACCCTGAGCTCTGCCCAGGCCCCAGAGGGCTTCCCTTCCCAATCAGCTGATTTTCCATGCTTGCCAGTGGCATTCTGAGGTTTGTGAGCCCGCCAGCAATCCCAACAGCCTCCAGCAAACTGGGAGGACACTTGTGCTGCATCAGTCTTTGTAGCAGGAGAGAAGTTTGCAATAGGTGCCAAAATGGCCAGTATTGAACCTAAATCCTGGAATTGTGGAATGGTTTGGGATGGAAGGGACCTCAAAGACCATCCTGTCCCACGTCTGCCATGGGCAGGGACACCTTCCACTGGCCCAGGTGTGTCCAAGCCCTGGCCTTGGACACTTCCAGGGATCCAGGGGCAGCCACAGCTTCTCTGGGCACCCTGTGCCAGGGCCTCCCCACCCTCCCAGGGAACAATTCCTTCCCAATATCCCATCTGACCTGGCCCTCTGGCAGTTTAAAATTATTCCTTGCTTAGGTTATGGATGGGAATTTAAAAGAAAACCAAAAGCAAAATAAATCAACCTGAGCTGTGACTGACAGCAAGTCACAACTCCCAAGAAACCCTCAGTGCTGGTGTTTGCTCTTCTTCCCTTGCAAGAACTTTCCCATTACAAGGACAAATCAGCAGAAAGGTGCCTGTGGTTGCCTGGTCCTGGAACAACCCACAATGCTTTAGTTGGGAGAAAATTCCCACGAGGAAACCTGCTTTCTGCCTTGCTTCACTTCAAGAGGAGCAGAGCATAGGGCTGACATTCCCTCTCGTGCCCTGCCCTGATATCCCTCTGCCCCTTTCCCCAGGTCGATTTTGGCTTTGCAAAGAAAATAGGATTTGGAAAGAAAACATGGACTTTCTGTGGCACCCCCGAGTACGTGGCCCCCGAGATCATCCTGAACAAAGGTCATGACATTTCAGCAGACTACTGGTCACTGGGAATCCTAATGTATGAGCTCCTGACTGGCAGGTATGGGCATCGGGGCTGGGAACACATCCCACTGTTTGTGCTGTTGTCACCCTGATTAGGCCAGGGCAGGTTCAGGGCTGGCATGTGCTGGACTGTACCTCACTATCTGCCTTTCCACTTTAAATCAGTCATTTTGGGCCCTGAGTGAGCCTGGTGGGGAAAAGGAAAGGGTTTGCTCTCAGCTGAGGAAGAGGAGGAGGTAGACTGAGCACTGTGTGGATGTGGGTCCCTGTATCCAGCCCTTCCCTTATTTAGTTTTGCATATTAGTTTTGGATATTACTGCTGATGTAGGCAGCAGTGGCTTCCTGGAAGTTCCTCAGCTCATCCCCCATCACTCACTTCAGGATACAGGAGCTGGGAGAGGATCCATCACCTCGCCCTCTTGTCCTTCGGGGCTGGACCCAAGTCCCTGCTGGATGGAAGCCCCACTGAAATCATGACACAGCATCCAGCAGAGAATAAGGCAGCAAGTGGTGGTCAGAGCCTCCTTCCTTGGGCTGCCATGGAAAGAAGAGGTTTAGCATGTGTTGCTCTGGAAAGCTCTTCTCCTTGGTGCTTCCATCACTGAAATCCAGAGCTGCTCAGCTGAGAAATGGGTTAAGACCATAGAAAGCTCGGTATTGCTCGTTGTCATCGACCTTTTTGCATCTGTATATATATTTTATCAGTCTTCAATGCTATTGTAAAGGCAAGCTTTTAATCTTTATTTCCCTCTCCTCTCTGAAGTCCCCCTTTCTCAGGCCCAGACCCCATGAAGACCTATAACATCATATTAAGGGGAATAGACATGATTGAATTTCCAAAGAAGATTGCCAAAAATGCTGCTAATTTAATTAAAAAACTATGCAGGTGAGTGGATGAAATATAATCACCTTGATGTTGCTTGCAGAGAAAATTCAGGATTAAGGAAATAACTCCTTTGTTATTCCTTTTGTAGGGACAATCCATCAGAAAGATTAGGGAACTTGAAAAACGGCGTGAAAGATATCCAAAAGCACAAGTGAGTGTCTTCTCCAGCAGCCAGCAGATCCAACCCACAGCAACAGGCATTTCAATGTCCTGCTGAAAAAGCCCTTTCTATCCAAAATGTAAATTTTTCATCCCCTTTGGCCTGATGGGAGTTATTAAGTGATGTCTTAGGAGTTTTCACTCTGCTGGAATGGGATAATCACAAGGTAGAGACCCATTCCAGGAACAGATTATCTCATCCATCCATGCTGGACCTTCTCTCCTCCACCCCCAAAGCAGCAGGAAGGGTTTAGGTGGATGTTTTTGTGGACAGGGCTCATCCCCCACCATGAGCAAAGCTGAGGTGCCCAAACCAGGAGTGGGACATCACTGTGCATGAAGCTGGGAGCTAATTTCACATGAGAAAAGGACATTATTGGGTCTCACACTGCAGGGAAGGAGCAGCTTCCAAGGACACCTGCAGTGAGGAAGGGCTCTCTCCTGAGTGTTAGGAATTGGGATCACCACTGCCCATGTTTCCTTTCCAGTCCCAAAAATCAGACACAGAGATGACAGGAAAAATTCCAAAGGATCTGAGGGTGACACATGTGGGAGATGAAACCCGCTGTTTAAGCAATTGTCATTTCTTTCTGTGCTACAAATGTGTAACTGCTGGATTTTTTCCCTCCCTTCAGATGGTTCGAAGGCTTTAACTGGGAAGGGTTACGGAAAGGGACACTGACACCTCCTATAATACCAAGTGTAAGTTCATTGTTTTCTCCTTCATGACCACTGAGTTTCCTCAGGAATGTTGTGAGCTTCAGGCAGTGGTTAAGTGGGAACAGCATGTGCTTCATTTCTTCTGAAGGTGCTTGGAGGAGTTGCATTAGACACATTCCCAGCTAAGCTTGGTCTCTGGGGAGGTTCTTCCAGGAGAAGGCAGTTTGGGCAGGGTATGGCCATGACAAAGTGCCCTTTGCAGCAGAAGATCAGGGCAGGATCACTCATTCCTACACATTTTTCTCTTTCTCATCTGCTCCACTTGTTTCTTCATCTCCTTTTCTCCATTTTGGTAGAGAGCTGCCACTTTCACCCCTTCCCTCAGATGTGTCCTCTTCCCTTTTCCTTTATTCTTACTTCTTTTGGAAAGACAAGTGGGATTTGTGTGCCATCTCCCTTTTCTTTTGCCTTAACCTTTCCCGCTGTCTTGTCTTTTGTGCTCCTCACCCTTTCTCCCCTGCACCCCTGTCCTCCCTGCAAAGCCCTGTTCCCGCCTAGTTTATGTTTAACCGGGAGCAGCCGCGCAGGGACAGCTCTGCTCATTTTCCTTTGGAGCAAAGCTCTTCCTTTGATGTCTTTGTGAGCTCTCTCCCCACAAAGCCAGCTGCAAAGGGAAACCAAACAGGATTAGCTGATAGAAATTACCTTGGCCCCTTGTGTTGTGCAGCCTCCCCTCCTTGTTTCAGGCTAATCCCTTTCTGTGCGCCTCTCCCGCGGGATCCGAGGAATGACATTAGCAGTCGCTTTTAATTGCACCCACTGCTCCGAGCTGCACCTCCTGCAGCAGCACAGGCACAGCTCCAGGGCTAAATCTGCCAGCCCAACAGTTTTCTTTGCAGCCAGGAAAGATCAAGGGGGTTTCCCATCCCCCTGTTTTGCCCTGTGGGCTGCAGGAGTTACTGGTGGGAGAAAGCAGGACTTACATCTTCCTGAAGCAGGGTGACCTAACAACACATTCATGTTTTATAAGTCAAAGCTGGGTTTGGTTGTTTTTTTGGTTTTGTTTTATGTGGGTTTTTTCCTGTTAAGCTCATTCTAAAATCCTGGAATGGTTTGGATTGGAAGGGACCTTAAAACCCATCTCATTCTACCCCCTGCCATGGGCAGGGACAACTTCCACTATCCCAGGTCAATCCAAGCCCCGTCCAAGCTGGCCTTGGCTTCTTTTTGTTGCCTATTAATTAAGCAGCACACACTGTTCACCACATTTCTTGTCAGACCATGAAGTCAAGTTTGCTCCTTTACATCCAATTGCAATCCCTGCTTTATCTGTGCAGCCTGGTAAATGCCCCAGGACATTTTTCCAGCTGGTTTTACTGGATTTTTCTCTTATTAAGAGCATTTCCAGCACTGCTTTTACCCTATTGAGACTGAAAGTTTATGCAACTGGTAACAATCTCTTGTCAATCCCAGAGCCATCAGTCTCTCTCCACCTTGTTTTCCACAAGTTTTTTGGCAAAGTCCCAACTGCCAGTAAGAGCCACATCTGAAAAGGGACCCAAAACACCATTTTGTGGGGAGATATCCGTTTGCCCTTCCTCAATCCACCTCTCCTTGGTGGCTGGGAAGGAACCAGCAGGGCTGAACATGCAGATTAGCTAATTTTTTGTTGGTTTTTTGAAGGAAAAGGCTTTTCCCAGCTCTTTAACTCTCATTAGTTACATGGCACTACCATTGAGGCAATCCAAAGCTGCTCCTGAGCTCTTATTCCATGGGATTTTTGGATAGATCCCAATTTGCAACCTGCTGCCAGGACACTGCTGAGCCCCGATAGCACAGCTGGAATCTGGGACTGTACCCTCTCCTTAAAAGCTCTAAGCTCTTCCAAAAATGACCTGAGGAAGCAAAGGAACACCAACAAAGTAAACAGATCCAGATAAATCAAAAGAAATCTAAACTGCTACATTTTTCCAGGGTAGGTTTTTTTCCATAGTGAGTTGGGTATTCAATAATCTCAATTTCCCCCAAGATGTTCAGCAGCAGGGAAATGCTGATGCAGCTGCAGGGCACATTAAGTTCAGTGCTGAAGTTGGAGCTCCTGTTGATCAAACAGCCTTTTCCCAAGGCTTACAGCAGCATCCAGCAGCAAATGGGAATCTCATGGGGTTTAACAAGGCCAAGTGCTAGTGATGCACTTGGATCAGGACAACCCCCAGGATCAATCCAGGCTGGGGATGAGCAGATGGAGCAGCCCTGCTGGGAGAAGGATCTGGGGGTGCTGGTGGGGGAGAGGCTGGACAGCAACATATTGGAGCAAGTCCAGAGGAGGAGAGGGCTGGAGCAGCTCTGCTGGGAGGAAAGGCTGGGAGAGCTGGGGTTGTTCAGCCTGGAGAGGAAAAGGTTTTGGGTGACCTGATTGTGGCCTTCCAGGGCCTGAAGGAGCCGACAGGAAAGATGGAGAGAGACTATTTCCAGGGGCCTGGAGTGGCAGGACAGCCTGTGAGGGTGGGGAGGCCCTGGCACAAGGTCCCCAGAGAAGCTGTGGCTGCCTCTGGATCCCTGGAAGTGTCAAAGGCCAGGTTGGATGGGGCTTGGAGCAACCTGGGCTAGTGGAAGGTGTCCCTGCCCACGACAGGGGTGAGATTGGATGTTCTTTAATGTCTCTTCCAACCCAAACCATTCCATGACTCTGTGACTATCAGTTGGCCTCTGGCTTTGGCTTTTCCACACAAGTGAAATGGATAAAAATTGCAGCATTTCCTGCCCAGCTCTCCTGTGAGTGCAGTCCCCTCTAGCCTGCTCTGCCTGCTTGGGACAAGGCTTAAAGTACCCCATTTCCAGTAAGACACTTCTAATGTTGGGCTGGAGAGCTGCTGCTTTGTTCTTGGATTCTTTATTTTTTTAAATTGAATTCAGTTTGTCAAGGTCTCATTGTAAGAAAGGTTCCTTCACTACTGTAAAGGAAAAAAAAAAAGAAGAAGAAATTATCTAGCTATAGTAGATAAATGACATTATTTCCAAAAAAGAAACATGGTTGGCCTTATCCTAGGAAAGATGGGTTTCTCTAGTAGGATCCTTAGGCTGAGCAATACTTGTCAGGAAACTTAAAGGCAGGATCCTGGAGATGTAACTGGAAAATCCTGGGCTTTGGGGAGTCTTTACTAAGTCTTTTCTGATGACCTTTTCTGTGCCAGCGGGTGGGACAGCTGCTCTTGAACTGCAGCAGGTGTGGATCAGGAGGGTAGGGAAGCAGTGGGAATCCTCCTGGGTATGGAATGCAGCCCTTCCCTGGCTTGCCACAGTTAGAAATGGATGCTCTTGAATGATCACAGCTGTGGGAGGAGGAGGACCTGCCTGCAGAGGTCCCCATTGATGGCCATCCCCTTGTCGCTCTTCCCGCAGGTCGCATCTCCAACGGACACAAGCAACTTCGACAGCTTCCCAGAGGACAGTGACGAGCCACCCCCTGACGACAACTCAGGATGGGACATAGATTTTTAATGTCTTTCTCTTACCTGCTTCTGCCTTGCTGAGGACAGCTTTCCTGGGACGTGGCTGCCAGCAAAACTGAGAGAACGGGACTGGGGAGGATTCGTGCTCGGGGTCACCATGATGCCTTGATTGATGCTGCTACAGTAACTCCAGTGGCATTAGGACTTACTGCTTAGATGACAGTAGTGCTCTTCATGTTTTCTGTTCGAACATAGACTGGGGGTTGACATGGTGGTCCTGACACAGAGCCTTTCACTGGTAGAGAAACACGTTTTCTGTCACCGCTCTTAATTATCAAGGTCAGGAGATACCCGTGTAAGACACACCCAATCGTAGCTGCAAGGTACTGGCTTTATCAGTAGGATCAGTAGTAATTTATTCAGTGCTGTAGCCAAATACAGTGCAGGATTTGGGCTATTCCCTCCCTCCCAGCTCCGTAGGGCTCCTCCCAGTGTTGGAGCGGAGGAGGCCACGGCGGGCCCGGCCAAAGAGTTCATGTCAAAGCAGTGGTGAAATGTGTCCTTTTCCTTTCTGAGCAGAACCACGACAAGATTGAATGTTACCCTTCCTCTTTGGTTTGGAGAGTTTTTTTGTTGAGCCTGGTGAAACAAAAGCACAATCTTGCTCTAGATCCTGTGAAGGCAGATATGGGTCATTTCTCTCACGCTGCAACACCACCTTTGGGGTTTGTTTTTCCTTTCCCTTGGTACAAATACGTCCCTGCACGAAATCAAAAATCATGAAACTAATCTGTTTGATGTATAAAACAGTGCTTGGATCACTGCTGTGCTTGGATCACGGTCCTGTGACAAAGCCACAGTGGCCCACTGGGCTTATCAATTAGGCATAAAATTAAGCTCAACTTCGACCTTCTGGGGGTGCAAAGGGAAAACATAAGACCTGTAATGTCCTTTTTCGGTGCTATCCCTCATCTGTTCACTCAACCACCATTTGCGAGATATGTAGCAAGAGGCATCGTTCTCCATCGCTCTTGGGTAATTCCACATCTCCATGTCTCCATCTCCTCTGTGTTTCATACAAAGCTCATTAAAATCAAAGTACTGGGCCAGTTTGCTGGCTTTGGTGTAATATTGCCTGTAAAAATGGAATCCTAATGCCTCTCCAGGCTAAGGAAAGTCCATGGAATTAAATGGGAAAGTAATATTGGATGTATTTCTGCCAGGTCTCTGTGTCGCTGGCATGAGTTCCCCAGTGTTTAAGGCACTGTGATGGTCAGAGCCATCATGTGGAAAAACAACCTGGGGAAAATATTATCAAGATATGCTTTTCCCTCACTTCCACTGCTCTTCCTTTGCTTGAATACAGTCTCCTCTGATTTATAGGCCGTGATTCTGTCCTGGATGCCCGTTTGTTGACTTAAAGTACCCCGTTATCCAACAAACCCCATCAGATTTCAATCTCTCTAGGACCTCAAAAAATCATAGAATCATAGAATAATGGAATGGTTTGTGTTGGAAGGGACCCTAAAGACCCTGTCATTCCAACCCCCTGCCATGGGCAAATGGGTGCTGCGCGTTTTACGTCAGCACTGCTGAGAGCTGAGGGTGGGAAGATGTCAGCTCTTGCTGAGAAGGACTTTTGCCCATGTACTACGTGGAAGATGCTTTAACAGTAAAATATTATTTCCCTGATGCTTAATCCCAGCTCTTTCCCATGTTCCAAATGAAAGCAACTTCACAGAATGTATTATTTGACAGCAGGGACCATGTCCTGTTGTTTGCCAGCAGACAGGAGCTGGGTCACCTTTGGAACCAGTCTGTGGCACTGGATTTCCTTCCCTGTTCCCCAGAGGGTGAGGCAGCACTGCTGGCACAGTCACTACAGGTTATTTCTGCTGTTCTTTAATCATTGGAACTTTGTTTGCCTTCAAAACCATGGGGGGAAAGGCAGTAACTCCTGGCTTTTCCACCCTTATCCGAGGGATGGATGACACTGAGAGCCAAGGCTGAGCACTAGGGCTAAAATGTCCACCAGGCATCTTAGAGAACAGGCCTAGCAGCCAACATCTTCACTCACATCCCCCTGGAGTTTCTCTCAACGAGGAGAACTCTCTGTAGGAATGTGGAGAGGAGTTTGCCCCAAAATGATGACACTCATGCCGTGGCAGGCAAAGAGTTGCTGGGTGGCAAAAGCACCATGAGGATCTGGGGGGCAACCTGAAAACATGACAGGAAGGAGGGTTTGAAATGGGCTCTTTTTCTTTTTCCTGTCCCTTTTTCCCTGTGCCAAGCACAGAAATCAACACCTGTACTGAATATGAGTTTATTTTGATATCAAACGCCTCACTTGACTCCCATCACCTCTCCCAAGCATTAACACCACACTATGTAGATGATAAAAGCCTTCATTTATAATAATATATTTAAGTTGCTTTATATATATATATATATATATTCACAACAAGGGATTGCCTCTGTGTTTCCACTTTGTGTCCTTACTTCTTTGTCTCCTTCCTTAACCTATGGGATAAGGGCGTATTTAAGCTCCCATATTCCGGCTGAAATCAGCTCCCATATTTCAGACCAGGGTGTTGATTGGTGTCATGACCACATGGCTGATCCATAGCTTCTCCCAGCACCGCATTTCCCACAGCAAACTCTTCTTTACCAACAGGACCACGAGCGAATATTTCTGTAAATAGGTATTTTCGTGTTGGTATTTTGTGGTACACATTGAACTTTTTGTTCTTTTCCAGCTCCATGGCATTACTCCTTCATTTCCTTATTTGTAATGTAATGTTTTTAGCTCAAGGTAGACTTGAATTAATGTCATATTTGTCAGTATTATTAAACTTTATGTCAACTGTCCTGTTAACTCATCTGTCCCATAGTTTGAGAACATGACTAGCTATCTGGCATTGTTGCAAGTGCCTTAAATCCATGGCATCTTATTAAAAAAGAAAAATGACAAATTTGGTGTTATGCTGCATGACAAAGACAAACACACCTCAAACTGTCGTCCTTTCTTAGCTTGCTGCGTTTTACAGTTCTTTCTGCGACCGATTTCTAAGCCTTTATTATCTAAAACCGACAAATTACAGAAATGATGAAGTCGTTCTCTTATTTCTGTTCAATGTACCAGAGCTGTGTATCTGTTAATGAGATACAGAGTCATTTCTGTGAAATGTATAAATGTTATGTGCAGGTCAAATTCCTCTCTGACGTCCTAGCAGTCCGTAGACAGGTATTCCTGTTCCGCTGAGCCCTGCAGATCCCACCCATCGTGCTGTCCCATCTCACACAGCCCCCTCGGGGGAATCTCCCACCTGGAAAAAATCCACTCGCCATGAACCCAACCTGCCTTTTTTTTGCCCTAAAACCCCAAGGCAAAGGCGCAGCTCATTTGCACCACTCAACAAAACAGTGCTTTCCCCTCCCTGACCCCCTCCATCCGCAGCCACCGCTGGGATGAGCCCTTGGTGCTCCGCTGGAAGCTCCTCATCCACAGCTCCCCAGCCCCGACACCGACACTTGGGCGCCTTTAGGGCCTTCTCAGCAAAAGGGGAAAATCCCTCTCACCCCAACCCCAGCTTATGCTGGTTTTTACACCATCCCTTTGGTTTGTATCCTTGTTTTCCCCAGTTTTCTTCTTCCATGGGAGAGGTTTTGTTTGTCAGACAGATGTCGGTCACCCCCTGCTCGGTGGCCGCTTGCACTCTTTTGATGTTGACTGAAGAACTTTGGGGTTTTTTCATAAACTTTAACTGCTTTTGTTTGGCTCTGTACTTTCCCTGCAGCTGTAATTGCTGAGTGCCTGTTGTATACTTTATAGAGTTGAAATAAAAATAATTACTTTTGAACAAGGTGTCAAGGGTTTCCTTCCACAGCCCAGGCTGAGTCTGGGACAGTTCTGCTGCTCAGGGATTAAACCTGGACGATGGGGGCCCTGCTCCGGCCAGGTGGCCCCCACAGCTCACTTCCAACCCAAATTATCCTGTGAACACAGCTCATCCTCAGGGATGAAGAATTCCCTTCGTATTTTCATTGCTGCCAATAGAAGGGAGTCCAGGGAAGGCACCGTGTTCCCAACACGAGTTGTATCATCCCTGGAGAGGATGTGACTCAAAACAACACCACTGTCAAAAAACTGGTTGCCCAGAGAAGCTGTGGCTGCCCCTGGATCCCTGGAAGTGCCCAAGGCCAGATTGGAGCAACCTGGGAGAGTGAAAGGGGTCGTGTCGATCCCATGACACACAGGTGAGCAAAACCCGGGGAAAGGAGCAAGAAAACATCCTCCCAGGAGGGAAATCAATGTGGTAACTGCTTAAGGAGGAGCTGGGAAACATCCCAAACCGTTCTGCAGGATGCAGCAATCGCAGGTCCAAGTTAATCAGGCAATAAAAACCCCAGGGTGACGTGGTCCTCACCTGAAACTGCCACGGGAAGACCGGGATTTCGGGACGAGGCGTGGCCCTCTTTCTCCCAGGCTAAAAATAGGGAAGGCAGGGATGGCCGGGCTGTGCCAGGGGTGCCGTGACTCAGCCCCCTCCCCTTCCGACGGCACCTGCCCGAGGTGCTCACCGAAACCTTCCCAGGCAATTATTAGCCCGGCTGGAGCCATTTGGACCTGGAAAAGCTGATAGGGAATACCGGGAGAGCGGGGGTTCATTGTAGGGAATTGTGGCGGCTGGAATTTTCCCCCCAACCGCCCCCCCGGGGATTTTAGCCCGGCTGGGGCACTGCTCGGGCTCTTCGCCCGGATTTTCATTCAAACACCCTTGGAAAAAAATTAAGCGGGAGCGCGAGGCCGCCGCCGGGCAAAGCTGGGTTAATTAATTAAGGGGGCTAATTACCGGCGGGGGGTGAGAGCGGTGCCCCGGCGGGGCCGGCAGGGGGAGCCC
>VYXB01003476.1:105499-179822 GCA_013397135.1 Pachyramphus minor | reverse complement strand
AGGGAGGAACGGGGGGGGAGCGGGGGGACAGCGGGGATGGATGGGGGACACGCACTGGGATGGATGGGGGACACACACCGGGATGGATGGGGGACACACACTGGGGATGCAGAGAGGGAACATCGGGATGGATTTGGGACACACAGCGAGGGTGGAAAGAGGGGACACAGAGGATGGATTTGGGACACACAGCGAGGGTGGAGGGGACACATTTAGGACGGAGGGGAGGGACACACACACGCACACACACTGGAGGCGGAGTGGGGAGACACCGAGGATGGAGGGGACACCAGGACCACGGGATGGAGGGAGGAAATACCCACCCACCGGTTGGATGGAGGAAAAGGGGCACGCACCGGGCATAGAGGGGACACCGAGAACGGGGGAAGATGCACCGGGAATGGAGAGAGGGACACCGGGGACGGAGGGGAAGGACACACCGGGGGTAGAAGAGCGGGACACAGCGGAGGAAGATGGAGGGGACTCACAGGGGATGGGAGGACAAACACACACATACTGGGGAAGGAGTCGGGGGAGACCTCGGGAATGGAGGGGACACCAGGGACGGGGAAGGTGCACCAGGGTGGAGTCGGGGAAGGGGACACTTCGGAGATGGATGGAGGGGGCTCACCAGGGATTGAGAGGGGACACAGCGGGGATTGAGTAGGGGGAACACTTTGGGGATGGAGTGGACGCACCGGGATGGAGAGGGGACACACCCCGGGGATGAATTGGGGTGGGACACCTCGGGGATGGAGGGGACGCACCGGGGATGAAGCGGGGACACACCCTGGGGATGGGGCTGTCGGCCCCGCTGACTCCCCTCTGCCTCCTCTGTGCCCCCGCAGCCTTTTCCGTGCGCCGAGGACGAAGACTGCGGCCCCGAGGAGTTCTGCGGGGGGGCGGCCCGCGGCGGGGGGGCCCCGCTGTGCCTGTCCTGCCGCAGGCGCCGCAAGCGCTGCCTGCGCGATGCCATGTGCTGCCCCGGCATGACCTGCAGCAACGGTGAGGGCCGGGGGGCTGCGGGCTGGGGGCACTCTGCAGGTGGCCGCGGGAGGGGTCGGGGTCCCAGCCGTAGCTGACAGACGCCCCACTGCCCCCCGCAGGTCTCTGCACCCCGCCGGAGCCTCCCCAGGGAGCCGCCGAGCTGGAGGAGCCCGGCACTGAGGCTCTGCCCCGACGGACGCCTGCTCCCGCCTGGATCCCCACGGCCAAAGGTAAGGGGGGCCGTGCTGCTGGGACCCCAAGGCCCGTGGGAGGTGCTCACCCTTCCCTGCTGTACCTCGTGGGATCAGTCCGGGATATCCACCTTGCACCTCTGTTCCCTGTGGGATCAGTTTGGGATGCTCATCTTGTCTTTCTGACCCCCATGGGATCAGTCAGGGATGTCCATCCATCTCTGCTGTCACCCGTGGGATCAGTCTGGGATGCCCACCCTGCCATGCTGTCCCCTGTGGGATTGTTCCAGGATGCCTACCCTGCCCCACTGTCCCTGCCTCAGTGTCCACTATAGGGGTGGCTTGAGATGCCCACTCTGCCCTGCTGTCCCCTGTGGGATTATTCCAGGATGCCTACCCTGCCCCACTGTCCCTGCCTCAGTGTCGACTATAGGGGTGGCTTAAGATGCCCACTCTGCCCTGCTCAGTCCAGGATGCCCTCTCTGCCTCAGTGTCCCCTGTGGGATCAGTCTGGGATGCCCACTCTGCCCTGCTGTCCCTCATGGGATCAGTCTGGGATGCCCATCCTACCCTGCTGTCCCCTGTGGGACTGGCCTGGGATGCCCACTCTGCCCTGCTGTCCCTCATGGGATCAGTATGGAGTGCCCACCATGAACCCCCGTGGGATCAGTCCAGGNGTGGGATCAGTCTGGGATGCCCACCCTGCCATGCTGTCCCCTGTGGGATTGTTCCAGGATGCCTACCCTGCCCCACTGTCCCTGCCTCAGTGTCGACTATAGGGGTGGCTTAAGATGCCCACTCTGCCCTGCTGTCCCTCATGGGATCAGTATGGAGTGCCCACCATGAACCCCCGTGGGATCAGTCCAGGATACCCACTCTGCCTCAGTGTCCCCGTGGGATCAGTCCAGGATGCCCACTCTGCCCTGCTGTCCCCTTGGGACCAGCCTGGGATGCTCCTGCTGCTCCGCTGCCCTCCCTGGAGCAGCCCAGGCTGCCCGTCCCGCTGTCGCTGTCCCCTCGCTGACTGCCCTGTCCCCCGCAGGCGAGGAGGGCGATCTGTGCCTGCGCTCGTCGGACTGCGCGGCGGGGCTGTGCTGCGCCCGCCACTTCTGGTCCAAGATGTGCAAGCCGGTGCTGCGGGAGGGGCAGGTGTGTACCCGGCACCGGCGGAAAGGCTCCCACGGGCTGGAGATCTTCCAGCGCTGCCACTGTGCCGAGGGCCTGGCGTGTCGCCTGCAGCGGGAGCTCGGCCCCGGGGACACGTCCCGCCTGCACACCTGCCAGCGGCACTGAGACGGACACACGGACACCGGGACGCAGCCCGGCCCCGCCGGGACAGACTCCGGCCCCGCCGGAGGGAAGGTTGTTTCTCAAGGGAACTACTTTAAAGCGACTTTCTTGCAGTACGTTACTGTGTTGTGAATACTGAGCTGGCACTTAGCTGTACATAACGCCGGGACTGGCCGTATTTTTCCCCTGAGGGCGCTGCCTCGTGCTCTCCGAGGGACTGGGACTTTGTACACACTGGGTTTTTAATCCTGGCTCAAAGGGATGCCACCGTCTGTTTGCGAGCGAATAAACTCTCCTTTGAAACCAGCCTGAGCTGCCTCTGCGTCCCTGCCCCGCGTGTGGAGCCCTCCTGTGCCACGGGAGGGGGGGGGGGAAATGCCCATTTTGGGGCATTTTGGATGGGGGGTGAGGGGGCTCGTCAGAGCACCCCGGGGGAAAGCCTGGTTGGTGTCACTATTGATTCAGCTGCTTTTTTGGAATTATTTAGGCCCCCGATACCCTCTGGCCACCAGAGCAAGGATGGGCACTGTGGCCAGGGGTCCAGGGAGGGCAGGTGTCAGCAAAACACCCTCCTGCCCGATTGTGGAGGGAGGGAGTGAAGGATCAGCAGAGGGGCTGTGCTGCTGATCCATCAGAGCAGCCTCTGCTCCATGCGCAATAAAGGCTTATTTTCCCTTCACTTTGCAGCTTGTTACACTGGGGTTTCCCCCTTTTGGGCTGGCTTGGAGGGAGGGAAAGGTGCAAACACATTTTTTCCTCCACCCCCTTAAACTTCTAACATGGCCCACATATTACGAGGGGTTGTAAGTGTGTGTGGAGTGTGGGGTTGGTGCCTATGCCCACCTGGCAGGCTGCCCTCAGCCTGGGCAGGGGTTTGGGATGCAAACCCATGGTGGAGTCTTCCCTCTACAAGCGCTACAAAGAGCGCTTTGCACCCCAAATCCAACTGCCAAGCAGCACGTGCCTGCGTGGCTCCGAGGGCATCGTGTTCCTTTCCTAGGGAAGAATCCCACAACTTTTAAATGCCCCCTGCTCCTGCGTGTTTCGTGTCTCTGGAGTTGGTGCTGCCTGTTTAGGGACCTGGAGGACACGGGATTACAGGATACCAGTCCAACTGCAGCTCTTGCAGGAACCTGAGAGCACCAGCTGGTGCTAAACCGAGCCCAGAAAATGGAACGGAGGGAGAACACAGCCCCAGTAAAAAGAAATGTTCAAGGGATCGTGCCCAGCTTCCTTCCAGCTCAGGGACTGGCTTGGAAGAGCCAACGCTGCCCCAAAGCAGCTGATGTAAAACACTGATGGTCTTTAAACCATCGGAAAGGACCATTCAAACCTCTCCACCCCAGGGCTGTGTCTGGAGCAGCAGCTGGATCGGAGTCACCTCCTGAAAGCGTTTGTGACTCAGAGGCTCGAATTAAGTGCTTTAATCTTTGTGCAGTGCTTCAAAACTTAAAAACAAGCATTTTAAAGTACTTCTAAAACATGCACTTTAAAACCACTTTAAAAAAATAAATTCTTGCATAACATACACAATGATGTGGTTATTTTATTATCATAATAATGGTCACGCCCAGTAACAGTCCGTGACACTGGGGCGGTGAAGGTACCTGGCCACGAGTAAAAGCATCAGGAATTATTCAGGTGGATTCAGATCTGGGTGTCAGATCCCTTTCAGCATCACAGGGGCCTTGTGGTGATACCCAGCACTCTTTCAGCACTTCAGACACCTTAATAAAGTGATTATTTCAGTCCAAACAGCCTTGGGTACCATTTCTTGTCATTGTTAGTGCCGTGTTCTCCATCCTCTTGCTAAATTAACCAGAAATGCTTCTTATGCCTTGACATTCTTCACTTTTCCAGTCTTCACTTTTGGGTTTTTTTTTTTTAACCCCAGTTTTTGGTAGCCATTGTTAGGCAACAGGAGCCCAAGTCAGCACTGAGGGAACTCTGATGCCCTGGATGCCTCTGTCTCCTGTGGCCTGTGCCCAGCAGGATGGATCCAAACACAGATTTCTCCAGAATAATTAGTTTCATGGCCAGATTTCACAAAAACATTGGGTTTGTGGGGTTTCCTTACCACATCTGTATTTGGGATCTCTCCCTGTTTCTGCCCCATTTGAACTTTCAGGATTTGCTCTTTAGGTAAAGCACCAATAAATTGGACTTAAGCAGTATTCCTTAGGAAAAAAATCATGGCAGTCTGATCTCATGTCTGTTAAGATTTAACAAGACCAGTCCTTTAGGAGGGAGGTTTTCAGTCTGCCCTTGGCTCTGTGCATCATTCAGCCCCCAGATCCTCAACCCACCTTTTCATCATCCTGGGAAGTCAGTATACTCATTTAGTGACAAGAGCAGCTCATTAAGGTGCATAAACACCCCCTGAGCCCTGTAAACGTGGTCACAGGGAGCAAAAGCTCTCTGTGCTCCCAGTACAGAGTAAAGGCAGCTGGAAGATGGGTGGGAAGCAGGGATTTCCCGAGCAACATACAGGCGGCATCACCACGGTCCCTCCTGGGTGCATCTCCACACTCTGGATTTCAGAACTGCAATTAAATAAAACCAACCCACAACAACAACAAATCCTTATGGGAAGTAGGACATGTGAGATTTTGGGGAAAAAAAATGGAACGTGGGAAGCTTTTAAGTCTGGACTGGTTGGTGTGTCCAGATCTGGATCTCCTGTTTGACCCAAAGAGAGAAGAGATGGAGAAACACAGTCCTGTGTTACTCCAGCACAGGACACACAAACCAGTGACACCTGTTGGAAAAGGCACCTCAGGGTGCAATTCCCTCACTGTTCTCCTCTCTGATGAAATTATTCCCCTTAAAAAAAGACAGGACCCTCCCCCCTCCCCTTTTATTCCAAGCAAAGAAGATAGTCCCTGAAAGAAGCAGGTTTGGGTGGACGAGGAGCTTTAGAACCTCTTATTTACTCCCTGTTCCTGGTTATAGGGCTGGAAGAGCTGCCAGTAAAGCTCCATAAAGTTAAATATTGTTATTTATAGTAATAATAATAAAAACTGAAGGACTGTAAAGCAGCCTTCTGTGACAGCTGGCTGCTGGCAGCACAGCTTTCCAGCTTCTTGCAGATACAGGGACACCTTCCACCAGCCCAGGTTGCTCCAAGCCCCGTCCAACCTGGCCTTGGACACTTCCAGGGATCCAGGGGCAGCCACAGCTTCTCTGGGCAACCTGTGCCAGGGCCACCCCACCCTCACAGCTGTCACTTTGTAGCTATTCCCCTTGTCCTGCCTCTCCAAAGTCCTTCTCCAACTCCGCAGTGTTTTTCCTGGGGTGGTTTTTCTGCACCGGGGATGCAGATTCCAGGGAGATGTATCCCCAGAAAGACTGTCTCTGCTGCACCCGGCGACATACAGGAATTATTCTTCCAAGGAAAAAATGGGGAGGATGTGACACAGCAGTTTTTGCTGCCATTCATCCTGAAATGACATTTTAGGGAAGCAAATCCCATTTCCCACTCATTTTCTCCCTAAGTTCTTTCAGAAATTAGTTTCACCCCAAGATGTTGCACAAGAAACACCCTTTTTATTTTTAAATAAGTCTTTGAAGCAGATGCTCATGCTCCCCTTGCTTCCACTAATCTTCACACCATTTTAAAACTAAACTCCAGTGCCCCTGAAAACACTCGCCTGAGGAATAAACCCTCTCCATAGTAACACATGGCATGAAAGGGTTAAAAAAAATCCTTAAATCCACTCACTGGCATCAAGGCAAAAGAAGTTCCCGGTTTTTTATCTCACCTCTGCTGACACAGAGCCCGTTTTGGCTCAGAAGAATGAAAGCCCCAAGCAGAGGGAGCAGGTGAAAGCCTCTGTTGCCGTAACACAACTCAGAGAGCTTTGGGGCGGTTTTGGGGTTTGTTTTCTCGTCTGTTTGGGGCTGGGTTTCTCTCCCCCACCTGCCCAAGCTGCTCTTCGTCCCGAGCCTTTCAGCTGGGGCTTGGCCAAGCAAACCTTGATCTCACTCGGGGTGGGCAGCGGAGCATCCAGGTGGTCCCGCTCCGCAGCACCTCTGGCAGAGCAGGAAAGCTGTGCGTTCCGCACTCCCTCAAACAAATACCCCTCATCCCTGCTAATCCAAAGGGATGTTTATTAGCCTTTTTTTCCTTTTCTCTCTCAAGCAGGTTTTTTTTTCCCTCCCCCAGTGCCTGACTTGTGTCCCTAATTAACACCTTAAGAGGGGGGCGAGGATAACTGAGATACTTAAGGAGGGCACTTCTGGGCAGAGCTTCTAATCTACCTCTCAGGGAGGGAGGGACCCATTAGCAGGTGATTTAAGGGAGTAATAAGTCCATCAACATGTAAATGGGCACGGCTCGATGAAAGGCTTGGCTGGGGCACAGCTGGGCCACAGGGGCATACTGAGCCTCCTCCCTCCGGGAACCTGGCAGGGGTTGTGCCCCAAATCCCGGGGCTGAGCGGTTGGGCGAGGGAAGGAAAGCAGCTACAGGGGGATGGATGGATGGATATTGTGCAGTGGGTAAAGAGTGAGCGCGGGTTTTGCGTGAGAAAGTGGCGCTTTGCCCACCTGGAAGTGGTTAAAGGAATCCACGAGAGGTGATCCGGGAGCCCCGGCAAAGAGACGAAGCTGCTGCTGCTGGAGAAAACAAAGGTTTTCCCTTCCTTAGAAATAACTGCGGAGCCAGACATGGGGACAAACGGTTGTTGCTTGCAGTGGAAGGAGGGGATGATCTCCTACAAGGATGGGTGTTGGGATTGGGCTTTGCAAATTTACTCGCCTTTTATTTTAATTTTTAATATTAATTCCAGGGGCACATGTCCAGAAGAGGTAAATCTGGGGGGAAAAAAACCCGCAAACCATAGAATCATTAAGTTTGGGAAAAAAACCCTCTAAGAACGTCGAATCCAACCAAAATCCCAGTAGCTAACCAAGAAAATGTTGCAGGACAATGTGTCAACACCGAGTAACTCCAGAAGCAACGAACTGTGGAAAATGGAGGGTGAGGGAGGAGCACGTTCCCAGGAAAAGTCTGGCTGCTCTGAGCTGGCAAAGAAATGATTAAGGGAGGGCAGGAGATGTCTCGGAAACCATAAACAATGCTGAGGAGGGGACCGAGGGGTTATTTTTGTTTAGCACATACAGGGGGATGGATGGACTGTTAGGCTTAAAACAAACCCAAGCTGTGTGTCCACAAAATTGAAGACTGCAGTTGAAAAAAAAATCAAGTGATCTGGGGGTAAAGCACATTCATGGAAAACGGAGATTTGGATGCAACTATTGGTTGAGGGAATCTCTAAATTCTGATTCTGGGCAGTAGGAAGTGTGGTACTTGAAGTGTTTTATTAGTGGATTATATTTATTTATTTATTTTTATATTACTTTCGGTTTGTTTTTCTTGGATATTGGCTCCTTAAGATCCTGCTGTTGCTACTTGGAGATGAACCAGGGCTGCTCTCAGACCCACAGGGAAGCCTTAATCCATCTCTCTTTTTTATTTATTTATGGTTTTACACTGAACCCTCCTCTGAAACACCTCGTCGGCTCAAGAGGCTGATTTTGAGAAGAACAGGTGATTGTTCTAGAGGGAGGTGTCCCTGCCCATGGCAGTGGGTTGGAGTGAGATGATCTCTAAGGTCCCTTTCAACCCAAGCCGTGGGTTCTGTGCTGTGCAGCCCAAGCTCTGGAGCCCACGATATTAACAGAAGGGCAAAGTGTGGAGGAACATGATCCAAGGTTGGATCACTTGCTCTCCTTCTTCTTTTTTTTTTTTTTTTTAATTAATTAGTGCTGAGATCCAAGTCCCAACAAATGAAAGTACTTCTATCCAGTTTTGATCTTGCACGTTAATCCTCTATTTTCCATTGATATACAGGCACATTTGTAGCTTTATAACCAGCCTTGTGGCCCTTCAAAATGCTGAATTCCTGACTTGGTAAGAAGGTGGACAATCCTGGAAGTCAGGTAGGACCTGGACTTCACAGGGAGGGGGTGGAGTCACTGTCCCTGGGGGTGTTTAAGGTGAGACTGGATGTGGCATCAGTGCCATGGGCTGGGAACCACAGCGGGGTTGGATCACAGGTTGGACTCGGGGGTGTTTTCCTGTTGAGTCTATGATTGTATGATTCTATATCAGAATAACTGGATTCACACAAATAACAGTAAATCAAAACCACAATGATTTTAATTAATTCATTTTCACTTGCATGTTCCAGGAGCATCTCTCCATTGGTGTGCAGCAGAAGGAGGACATGGTATCAAAGTTCCTGCCACAAACCGTGTTTTGGAAGTGTGGAGAACCTCTCTTGGCAGGTTTTTGTACCCAGTGCCAAGCTGGGGTCACCTCCTTGCCAAGGTGCAGGCTGTGGGTTGGGAGGTGGAGATGTGAAATGCTGCTGGAGCTGATTCCCATCACAAATGCCTGCCAGGGGTCCCTGCCCTGCTCTGCCTCAGTGCCATGGGCTGGGCTCTGCTGCTGTGAGGTGGCCCAGGCTGCCTGTCCTCCCCAGGGCTGTGCTGAGCCCTCCCAGCCACGGTGGCTTTGCTGGTCCAGACTCCCTGAGCGGGGCTTTGGCAGCCCCAGCTGGGGGAGAGTCTGACCATAAATGAGCAGCCAGGAGATGTGATTTCCCTTGGCTGCAGCCCAGGCTGTGCAGGGGGATGAGTGATGGCCACGAGAGCCACGAGCCCAGATCTTTCCCCTATTTGGAGACTTGCTCCCTGCATGCCATAACCTGTGGGATGCACTGGGAGAGGAGCAAGGGAAGAGCCTGGAGCTGTTTTCAGCTGGTCCTTTATTCCACTCCCATCCACAGGAACCGCTTATGCTCATGGGCTCTTGAGTTTTCAGCCAAAACCACGAATCCCTCACATAGAAATCAGCTTCTAAGTGTAGTTTTCAGGGGTTTTTTAGGACTGTCAGGGTTTGGGGATGTACACTGCTTTTGTTCAGGATGAATTTCTTCACTGGAAGCATTGGCAGGTATTGGAAGGGGCTGGATGGTGGAGTCCCCAGCCCTGGAGGTGCCTAAGGAAGGCCTGGCTGTGGCACTCAGTGCTCTGGGCTGGGGGACAAGGGGGGCATCGGGCACAGGGGGGACTCAGTGACCTTGGAGGGCTTTTCCAACCTTAACAATTTTAATGATCTTTGCTGAGGGAAGAGCCCAACCTCTCTGTCCCCACGTTGGTGGGAACCAACACCTTCACTCACGGGCAATGCTCCTTCTCAAACTCAAGGTTGTCCCAAAGAACTTCCATGACTTTTAGAGAAGGTTTGTTTGTACAAGATGTCTTGGCTTCCTCTTGTCAAGACAAGGGAATTGCTCACTATTATGAGCAATATTGAAGGATTTTGTCCCATCATGTGTTGGGGAGAGCTTCCAGCTCCTCCTTGGCAAGGAGTCCCTTTGGAGACAGGGGGACTCAGGACACCATGAGACCTGTCCATGCACCAGGATTTCCTCTACTCCCAGCAGGGTCATAAAGGGCTAATCCATCATTTCCATCAAGAAGCTCATTGGTAGGAGCTGCTGTCAGCCTTGTCTGACCAACCAGAAAGCAGTAGGAGTGCAAAAGGGAAGCCCCTGGCACTTGAATGATTGATGGGTTTCAATCCCTGTGGTGGGATTGATGTTCTTGCAGACACCCAGACGCTGGAGACAGCACAACTCCAGAGGTTCCACCACACAGAGGAGGCAGTGGTAGGGAGGGAGAGGTGTGATGAGTTCCTGAAGAAGGTTATATTTTGAAGCCACTGTGATCAGCAGGGAGAGGAAAACCTTTTCCTCAGCTCATGTCACATGCATTGTCACAACTTCATGTCTATTTATTTTGGTTTATAAATCCTGTTCTTACAAAATATCATTTATTTGTTGGCCAGAGCATTGTATTGGGAAAAGAGGCTTCCAGCTTCCACCTGACCCACAGAGCTCATTTAGATCCCTTTCAAAGCCCATCAAGGTTGATTTGGGTTGGTTTGTTTTGGGTTTTTGGTGACAAGTGGGAAAAAGGAACCATCATGGCCCAGAGTTACAATCATGGAATGAAATCCCATCTCATCCACCCCTGCCATGGGCAGGGACACCTTCCACCAGCCCAGGTTGCTCCAAGCCCCGTCCAACCTGGCCTTGGACACTTCCAGGGATCCAGGGGCAGCCACAGCTTCTCTGGGCCACTTGGGCCAGGGTGCACCTGTGGTGACCACCCTCACAGGGACAATTTCTGGCAGGAATTCTTATTATCCAGCACAATACCCTGCTGCTGCCTCTGTGGGTTTATTTATGTCATGTGGAAGTGCCCACTGGGTTTGTGGTACCACAGCATTTTAAAATGCCACAACAGCAATGAGCTGGAGAGCAGAATATCAATTTTTTTCTCCTGAAGTTCTTCCAGGTTTTGCTGCTCTTTAAAAGTTCACTTCCCAGTGGGATATGCAGTTGTTTTCTACTCTGTAGGCTGCTGTTTGACCTTCTCTTATTAAGGTTTTATACAGTAACTGTCAGCAAAGGAGCAGCGAATATCCCGACTGGTGGAAGTTGCTCAGTGTCTGGTTTCGTGCTGTTGAGCAACCCCAGGCATTAACTGCAGCCCTCCTGTCTGGGTTTCTGCCAGGCTCTGCTGCTTACAGCTCATCTCTCCACACTGCTGAGCTCCCTGGGTTTGGGAACGGGCCAGGTTCTGCCCCAGGAAGCTTCTGATGGTGCACAGGGTCCTGTTCGTGTGTCACAGAGTCACAGGATGAGCTGTCCCTGGTCCCCCCAGAGCAGAGCTCAGGGGCTGCCCCTCCCCAGGCAGGTAGAACTGCAGTGAGGTCTCCCCTCAGTCTCCTCCTGATGGGTCACAACCTCCCACGTGTGAACGTGGCCATGCAACCCAAGCATCACCCTTAGACTGGGGGCACCAGCTTCCAGGAGTGGCTGAACACCCCTGCAGAGGGGACTGGAGCAGATGCTGGGTTCCTGATGGTGTTTACAGCTTCTGGTTTTAGGCAATTTTTCATTGTGTCAGAAATTACTGAGAAGGTCAGGCCCTGCTCACCTGGGCACGTCACAGAATCACAGAACGTGAAGCTGGAAGGGACTGATGAGGACCATCAGTGCCCAATCACTCTCTGAGGGAAGAACCTTTGCCAAGATCCAACCTAACCCTGCCCTGACACAACTTCAGGCCATTCCCTGGGTCCTGTCACTCCATCCTTCCTTAGACCTGACTGTCTCTTAAGCTGTGGATGGAGTTAAATGAATAATTAGTAAAGCAAGAGCCTTTCAGAGCTGGAGTTCCTGTTGTTGTCATGAACCCTTAGACCTGAACATTTCTTACTACTAAGCAGCTTAATGCTGTTAAAAACCTTTGCTGTCACTAAAATTTGAAGACTGTTGCCCACATCTACCTGTTAGACAAATATATTCCACAGGAGTGTTTGGATAACTCAAACTCAGTTTCTCAATTTATCCCTTAAAAAGTGTTGAGCCTCAGAACATCCCTTCACATATATTTCAGTTTTAATTTCCTCCTTGTCAACATCATTTTAATAACTTTCCAGCTGACTCCATCTGAGGATTTCACATCTAGTGCTGTGAAACAAGACAAGGAGCAAAGGCACGTGCTTCACTATTTGGGATGGAGTCCTGAGCCTGGTCTTCCCAGGTTTGTATTTTAGGAAGGGCACTGCTGGGTTTTGTTTAGTACTGACTCTACATTTTGCAGGGGTGCTGAGATAGGACAAATAAGTGTGGGAATTTTTAAAACAAAATTTATGTCTTCTCACTGAAACAAACTCAAATCCTCTTTATAGTGAGAAGCAGGAATGCAAGCAAAATTCCTGAAAAAGGAAATCCCACCACTATTTCCTCCCAGTGTGCCTTGGCCTGCACATGAGCTGTTCACGGGCTTATATGAAGAGAACAAGAACAAGCAGAGTCCTGGATTCTGCTTGAGGTTTGTTTTTGTTTACTTCCTTGGGGTGTTTTAGGAAAACAGGCTGATGAGGTCACAGGGAGCAGCCGTGGTACAGACAGAGCTTTTTAAGGCAGGCTCTGTATCTGCCTGCTTATCTTTACTAGGGTGGTTGTGTGGTGTTTAGTCAGAGCCAGAGCTGCTGTTGCAACCTCAGATCTCCTCAGCTCCCCTCCCTCACTGTGCAGGCTGTGCTTCACATGGGGAACCTGCTCATCACGTCCCATGTGCTCATGGAGTTATTCCCTGCCCTTCACTCCTCCTGCACTGCCCTGATGGTCTCATTTGCAGCCCAGTGACAGCCACTGCAGGGCTGTCCACTCTGGGATTTTCTGCAGGGCTGTTCACTCTGGGATTTTCTGCAGGGCTGTCCACTCTGGGATTTCCTGCTGGCCTGTCTTGACCCTCTTACTGCTGCAAAGGTCCTTTTCTTCTGTTTTTGATGGGATTTGGTTCCTTGTCCTGCTTTCTCTTTCTACCCTTCCTTCTCATCCATCAAACACAGACAAAATGTCTTGACTTTGAAGGCATCCAAACTGATGTTGAGTTTGTCCCATCCCAGTCCCACTACTCCCCTGACTCCTCAGAGCACAGAAATTGAAAACTTCTGACAAATAACCCTTTTCTCTCCCTCTTCCTCCCAGAAACTCTAAAACGATCACCTTGTTGTTGCCCTTCAAATCACTCCTTAAATATCTGAAATCATACCCAAAGAAGGGCAGGGTGCTCAGGACTGACTCACAGTACCTTCTTCTGCTTTTTATCTTCCAAGTGTGTCAGCCCATCTCTTTGCTCCAGCACAACCCTGCTCCAATTTATACAGTGAGAATCAAGAAAATATAATAGATGACCATAAATGACAATAAAAGAGCAGGAAAAATGCACATCATGTCAAAGCATGTGCATAAACACACAGAAAGGATCCTGATGGGACATAGGGTACAGCAAGAGGCAGAGCAGTCTAGACCTGAGCTGTACCACCCACCCATGTATATTTGGTAAAAAAACAGCTCTGCCTGCTGGATTTTATTTTTCTCACTGAGGTACATGTTGCTCTTAAATAAACATGATTATACCCTACACAGAGCTGCAGCTCAGGCCAAACACTAAAAATAGTGGGCAGAAAGTAGAGACTTCAATTAGATGCATACTGCTCAACAATTTAACTTCTAATTGGCTTGTGGTTATTCCCCAACGAGGAACCAACCCTGGTGTGTTTAAAGGATTCACAGTCTAGCAAAACAGGGGCTTGAATATTTTTTAAAGTGGCTTGACCAAAAAAAGAGACCCAAGTGCTGTATGTCGAGGAACTCATGTTTGTGTGCCTCTTACCTTTGGCTTGGAGCTGTGCTTGGCTGGTCTCACCATCGTGGCTTTGACACTTGGATTCAGCTCCAAGTCGTCTCCTTGACTCCACTTTGGTGGCCCCACAGAGTTTTTTGGGTTATATTTGGCTTGTGGTGCAGCACTGCAGTGATCAGAGGCACCCCAAGAATACCTTGATTTCTGCCCTCTGCCACTGCAGTCCAAAATCTATTTTGCTTTCAGCTCACAAAGTTTAGTTTGTAGCTGTACCTGTGACTTACTGGAGAAGACCACGACAGTTCAGGGGAGAATAAAACCATCCTGAGGAGGTAAAATTATCACATGCCTCACAGCACAGTTGAGGGGAAATTTGGGGTGTCTTTCCCCAGGTGAAGTCTAAGAAAGCATTTCCATCCTTGCTCTGGGGAGGAGACCACACAAATGCACCATCTTAGGTCTGTTTAGGCTGAATTCAGCCCTTCTTCCCCAAACCCTGTCACCCTTTCCTCATGTGAGTAGGTTTCCCTCCAGCAAGAAGAATCCCAGGAATCACTGTGGCCTGGATGGTTTCAGTTCTCCAGCATCCAGTGGAGTTGAGCCCTGTAATTATCTGGCTCCTTGCCAGCTCTGTCCACTTGCCCGAGGTTCTCACAGGGGTGGTGACAGTGACAGTGACAGTGACAGCGATGGGGGGGTGTTTTTGGCCATATCCTTACACTGAAAGTGAAGCTGTGCCCTGTGTCACAGTGGAGAGGACAGGCAGGTGCTCAGCCTGGAACTTGAGCTGCTCCCCAGTGGTGAAGGGATTGTAAGAAGAGCACAGAGGGTGACGGTGTCTAACGCAGCTCACACCGCGGGGCAGCTCTGTGGGAACAGCAGGACGGGAGAAGATTCAAGCCAATGATGGAGTCACAGAATCCCAGAATGGTTTGGGTTGGAAGGGACCATAAAGCCCATCTGATTCCACGCCTGCCATGGGCAGGGACACCTCCCACCAGCCCAGGTTGCTCCAGCCTGGCCTTGGACACTTCCAGGGATCCAGGGGCAGCCACAGCTTCTCTGGGCAACCTGTGCCAGGGCCTCCCCACCCTCCCAGGGAAGGGTTCCTTCCATATATCCCATCTAAATTTCCTGTAAGTTTGAATCCATCACTCCTTGTCCTGTCACTCCAGTTTCTGATGAACAGTCCCTTTCCAGCTTCTCTGTAGCCTCTTCAGACCCTGGAAGGTGCTGTGAGGTCTCCACACAACCTTCTCTTCTTGGGGCTGAACAGCCCCAACTTTATTATTTATTTATTCCTGATAAAAACCTATTTTTCTAATATGAGGTGTATCTTGTTTTACTCATAGACCTGATATCTCTTCATTTACTGCATCAGGTGTTTCATCACCATTTCATCATCACTTTTTCCTGGGATTAATTTTTTTTTTTTTTTTTGGTGAAATGGGGTTTATTCTGTTCTTCAAGCAGTGAGCTGAATTAAAGCAGAGCACTGAAATAATGATTGCATTAAATACATCTTGAGGACTAGGCAAGGGATGCTTTTAGTCCTAAAGGGAGATGTTGTAGCATCATCAAGCAGCGGTGCCACTCCTGGCGTGTGGCCGACACCCAGGGAGGCTCCCACGTGCAATTGTTCTCTTGCCAACTGTTGTATGTCTGGGCTGTTGGTTTTTCTTTAACTCCTGTAATTTCCAAAAAGAAATGTAGCTCCTCTTGTTCCACAAATCCATCCCTGCATCACTTCCCTGCGTTTAGGACAAATTTCTCCACTGAAAGAGGTAAAACAACGGAACAGGCTGCCCAGGGAAGTGGGGGATTTACCATGATATGCTTTAGTGGGAATGGAGGTGTTGGGTTTGATGATCTGGGAGCTCTTTCCCAGCCTTAATGACTCTGTGGTTCTATGATTCCCTTTTTTTTTGGCAAGTTGGGAGAAAATGTAAATGATTTTGTTGCACACAACAGCTCCAAGTTTAACGTCCAGAACTGTAGATGAACGTGAATATTTTAGGGCAAAAATCTCAGCAGAGCAAAGCTTTGGCCTCTTCTAATAGGGATTGAGTGCCAGAGAGCCTCCAGGTCTGGTATCCAGAGGGATGGACTGGAAAGCACCACCACAAGCCTGTCATCCTCCTGGAGTTTCCAGCAGCAGCAGGGCTGGTGGCCCTGGTTCCCAGCCCATCATCCAGCTCTCTTAGAGACTTTCCAGCCCCAAAAGAAGAGCTGTCTGCTGCTGAAATCCTACTGCATTAACTCCTCCTGATACAAAGGTATCCTGAGTTATTCCTGAATAACAGGAACAGGAAATCACTACCCAAGCTTTGCCAGCCAAGCTCCAACCCGCTCAAATCATTTTCGAGCCCAGTTTACTAAAAACTGTGATCTGGAGTTAAACATAGCAAGATGCAAATAACACAGGGCAGGAGCTGGCTCAGGCTGGATCCCTGCTTTGGTTTGCATGCCTTGGAATAACTCTCCCTGTTTATTTGGCGCTGGGAAGTGTGGAGGGACTTCTGGGGGTTGCGGATGCTCAGCACCTCCCAGGAATTGCTCCACATTTTGCAGTATCAGGCCCTTGATAGTAGGTTACAGTTCTGCAGGGCACACATGGTATACTTAGGGATGCAGGGAAATGAGAGGCTGCAGAGGCACAGATTTCTCCTGGGATCCTCTCATTAAAGCCTGGATGGACACGCACACAGGCTGAATCCCATCGGCCGTGGAACACGAGGGTTTGATTCCAAAGCCTGGTATTGAGGATCCCAGCATGGAAAGACTTGGCCACCCCACTGAGGGCTGTCACCACCTCAATCCAGGGGGTCCTGTCCAGGTGGTCAGTCATGGCTGGGAGCAGGGAGCACCCAAAACTGGTGTTGAGTGCTTGACCTTCACCGGGTCAGGTTGGAGGGGCAAGGAGGAGGTCCAGGAGACCTGCGCTTCCCATGGGGAATCACGGAATCACAGGTTGGTTTGGGTTGGAAGTGACCTTAAAGCTCATCTCTTTCCAGCTTTCTTCTATGGGCAGGGACACCTTCCACCAGCCCATGTGCTCCAAGCCCTGTCCAACCTGGCCTTGTACACTTCCAGGGATGGGTCAGCCACAGCTTCTCTGGGAAATAACATTTGAGGCTTTTGCCATGAAATTCTCTAGATTTAGGCTTATTGTCCTTTTTTTCCTCCTATTTTTTTTCCTTCCCATTTTTTTCCCATGCTCCCTCTCAGCTGCACCACTACCTGGCATGGCCAATTTTCCTTTGAGCGACACCATCCAAGCTCATCTCACAGTTTGAGACCCATGGAGGTGGGGAAAGGGAAGGACATGTCCAAGGCAGGGTTTGGGGTATCTGGCCATGCCTGTGGGTGTTCATGGACTTCCCAAACTAGGGATAAGCAAGAAAGACTTTTTAAAGAAGCTTATTCAGGAGAAGAGGGTGCAAGTAGGGCATGGACACCCCAAGTGTCTTTGGGCATTTTATTGAATTCCCATCTCAAAATGCTGGATTCACTAGTACTGAACAGTGAAAGTGGGATGTTGCCTCAGGTATGGGAAAATCCAGGATCTGCTGCCTCAGAGATACAAATTGAAGGTGTCAAACCCTCAGATCAGTTCCAAGTTCCAAATATTTATAAACAGAAATTCCCATGTCACACCACAACCACATTCTCCACATGACACCCAGTGTCACTGGACCACAGTGGTGTCTCTAGAAGGTGACACCAGCCACTGCCACTGGCACCAGTCTGGTTTCCTCTCTGCAGACCAACCTAACCAGGCAGGCTGGGCTGTCACACCTGTGTGATTCCAAAATCAAAAGGGTTTGGACCAAATCATTTTCTTTCAACGGGGTAAGCAAGCAACTTGCTGGTTAGGAATATATTTATCCATGCTTGGAGTTATTCCCAAGGAGTGGAAATCACTGGACTGCTGGGATGCAGTGCTTGGGCACCCAGGGCCTCACAGCTTCTGGTGAAAGGCAAACAGTTTGTTCATTAGAGCCTTTTATTTGCTTCTTTATTTATTACAAAAGAGTCTTGTGGGTGTGTTTTATGTGGTCTAAGACATTCACTGCCCTCGTATTTCAGGTGGTGGCTTTTTTTCAGACTGTTCCAGGATTTTTACCAGCAAAATATGTTTGGATTGGGTTTTTTTGTTTTTTGGTTCTCAGCCATAAATATCCTCTGTACATGGCTTGTGATGTAGGGAAGTGATCCATGTGAAGCTGGTTGGCATTTTTAAAGTCACGCTCCAGAATTTTGCTCCAATTTGACTCCAAACAGAAAAGAGCTCTTCTCTTAAGCTTCACTCAACTCCTTTATGAGCTGCTGAACTCATTTATAAATTTGTCTCTAATTTCTAAAATTGGAGGAGTCAGAAGATGAAGGACAACTTCGAGGAAGGTGGGGAAAAAAGCGCGCCAATCCTAAATGCCCATATTTGTACTGCAGCTGCTGTGATTTGTTTGCACCTGGAAATATGCTGTATTTTAAAAAAACAATACACCAATCCGATGGCTGGAATTTAGGCAACGACCAGCAAAAATAAAAGTGATGTTAGAGAAAAGGAAACTTGGCAGCAGAGGGGGAACCCCTTCGTGTGTCACATGAAGTGGATCAGAACAGTGCTGTGGATGTCAATAAAGTGATGCTGGTAATAGTAAACAGCTCCACTGCTCTTTTAAAGGACGTGTTTCTTCAACACATGCAGAAAGTTAAAGTTACAACTCTGTGAAATTTCTGTTTGCTGCCTCATCTGTTTATCATTTACTCCTTGGATGCTTGTGCTAAGAATTTAGGCTTTTGGAATAATGTTTATGGTAGGTGGTCCCTTCAAAGCTGCTTTCTTGCACTGATTTGCTGCACGAGGCTCATGCAAACTTTTCCTTTAACTGCATCCAACACCGTGATGAGCCAGTGCAAGAAAAACTACTGTTGCTGTATTTCCCCTTTCAATCCACTCAGATACTTTGAAGTGTAATTTTTTCATTTAATTTCAGGGCCAGAAAACTTGTTTGGGTATTTTTTTTTCTCCCCCTCTCTTTCATTCCCAAGGGAAAAAGAAAACGTTCATACATGTGATGTTACATGTGTTGTTAGATTATATCAACACATAATCTAAATATAGGTATATAGCATTGTTTTTGCACACATTGTATAATAACCCAGCCATAAAATAGATATCTTTCCTGCTTTAGAAAATTAAGTTTGAAAAATTATTTACAATTATTATGGCAAGGACATGGTTTTAATGCAGAAATAGAACTGCTTTCTCTCTGTGTGTTCATCTAAAAAAAAAGGCAACATCCTATTCTCTGCAATAAAATGTAGGAGCTTTCCACTAGGAAAGGATAGAACTCAAAAACAAAAGGCTGAAAAACAAGAAATTGATCATTCTTTATAAAGATTAATAAGATAAATCAGCACAGTAGTCAGGGCACGTCACAGGTCTCCTGTTTCACGTGGAGCTGACACCGATGTGAGGTGGAGCTGAGCACAGGCTGATCGTGCTCTGTGGAAGAGATGTGTGAAAGCTCAAAAATCAGCCAAAAAAAAAGTGTAAAAAAAAAAAAATCAGCACGAGGAACCTTTTTCCTAATAATAGAAGATAACCGAAAAAGAGAGCAGGTTTGTTAAGGTTCTTGTTGCACTGCTGTCTGGGCAAGAAATGCTCCCTCACAAGTTGGGGTCGCTGTGTTTATTTGGCTTTTGCTAAATTCTGAAAATCCGTGAGACTTCAGGCAGCGAGTGTTCAACAAGAGGCTAAAAAAAAATCCCAAGGTTGGGGTCTGCTACTGACCTCAGCTCACCCTCACCCTTTTCACACGGACTCGTGCAACCTGTGCTCGATTTGGTGTTGGGTCAAAGGTTGGTCCCCATCATCTCAGGGGTCTTTTACAATCTAGTTCGCTCTGTGATTCTGTGACTGCCTGACATGGCTGGAAAACCCACCCAGGACTCAACTGATGGGGAAGATGGGCAGCAAAACCACAAGGGGAAAGCCTGGAATAAAAGTATGGATGTGGGATTTACGGCTATGGGATTCCCGCAACCGAGGAGCGTCAGGAAGAGGCATCACCGAAGGGCAGCACCGACTCTTTAAGTAAGAACCAGTGGACGCTGCAGGGGAAATAACCAGTGTTTTTATACTGAATTCGACAATTTAAATGATGGTTTTAATCCCCCATGGCTGCTGCCGAAGCGGCGGGCAGGCAGCCGGGCTCCGAGCGGCGGCCCCTCATCTGGGCGGCAGCTCCTCGGCATCCCCGACCCGCCGGCCTTGAAAGGCGCTGCCGGGAGAGCTCCGACTTCCTCCGCAAGCCTTTGTGCGCTCCGGCGAGCCCATAAATCAGCCCCCTCACGCTGTGCGACCTCCTGACACGAGCAGCAGACAGGAAGGTGGGGAGTGCGAACGACAGCCCCGCTCAGCAGGGCCCCGCCGGCGACGGCGCTGCGAGTGCATCCAGCACCCGACACACAAGCGACGTGTCGGGGACGCTCCACCGCCAAAAATGAGGCGCTGCCTTTCACGGTGTCCTCACCAGGGATTATCTGCCCCTGGCAGGGGGCTGGGGTGGACTATCTGTAAGGTCCCTTCCAGCTCAAACCACTCTATGACTATAAAATTCTTCTTATTATAAAGGTTTTAATTTCACAGTCGCTGCTCCTGAGGCCGCTTGTAATTCATGTTGATTTTCTTGCCTTCCAGCTGGCAGTGGGTGGAGAATTCATTGGGAGGGACACTGGATGATCTGCAAGGCTGAGAGCAACATTGGGGTTATGTTGCTACTCCAAATATTTGGATTTTTGCCTCTTTTCCTTTTCAAACCACATTGCTTTCACCCCTGGTGCAGCCCGCTCCAGCTCTTCTCCTGGGCACCCAGATTTGTGAGTTATTTCTCAGCAATTTGGGGCTGGAAGGAAGGCAGGACAAGGAGAAATGAATTAACTCATCTTTAAAGAACCAATGCCTATGGAAAACCTGCTCCATGTCCTGCAGTGTCATGGTGGGATTGCCTTTAGCTGAATCACTTGCTGAAATTAGTGTTCAAAGAAAAGTGATAGCAAAACAAACCTCAGTTTCTCAGTGGCTCTGTTAATGCTTTGTCTCCACTTCCACTGGGCAACTGGGTAACAAACCCCCCCTTTTTTTTGGCAAACAGGAAGAAGTCCTGCACTTAAAACCAGTATAGCCCTACCTGTGGGTGGGGTGTGAGCTGGGATGGATGTGCATATTTATGTTTAGCTCCTGTTTCCAGCAAAACCCCTGTGGGAGGATTCATTCTATCTGTTGGAAATGGTTTATCACCATTATCCACCTCTGAGTTTTCCCAATAAATACGTGTCCAGGCAGCAGAGGTTCAGCCTTATGAGCAACATCCTTATCCCATAGGGACGTGGGACTTCTCTTGCCCTGGGCGTGGGCAACAGGCACCATTTGGGTGTGGATGTCCCCCAAACACAGCTCCAGGCGCTGTTGTCCCCACACCAGTGCCCGGCGCTTGCCTTTCCCGCTCGGACGTTAATGGGATAACGCTGCCCAAGGGCTTTGAAGATGAAGAGGAAAGCCTGCACAAACAAGGCCAGATAAACAGAGCGCTTCATCTCCCGAGCCAGCAGTGCTTCCAATTATTTTTCCCAGTGTCTCCACGTACTGGAGAAGACACAGGTCACCGCTGAGCTCTCCTTCCCCTCCTCCATCCCAAAACAGCCCATTTGATCTGTCCCCGCAGGACGCTGCTGGGAGCACACACTGAAGCACCCCCGAGTTAATTGAACAGCCATTAACCGAAGTAAAACTATAACCCACTGAGTAAACATTTCCCTATTGTTTCTAGGGATTACAGTGCTGGGAAGTCATTAATAACCTGGAAGTACATTCCATTTATCTTTGTTTATTAGCTGCTTTTGTCAGACGCGAGGATGGTCCCCCCCCCGCTATTGAAGTATCACACTCTGACATTAGCCCCAGCTACAGCCCCTGTAAAGTCAACAATCTGATTTGGTCATTAATCTCACACTTCAAAAGGGGAGGCAGGAGATTGAGTAGGAAGATCTCACATCTGCTCTTCCACTTGCCGGTTTGCACGGCCTGAGTCCAGATAATAGCTCGGTCTGGCATCCCTCCTCCACTGCCTGACCCCGCCAGGAACCCCAAAAACCCTTTAGGAACTCATTTCAATCCTCATTTTCACTTCCAGCCAAAGGGGATGTAGGGCCTGCAGGAGCCCTGTACCCTGCAGAACAGGAGAACAGGAGCTGGGGGTGTCCCACACAACCACCCCCAGCACCTCCAGTAACTACAGTTAGGTGCCCAAATCCCACCTGTGCTCTCTGAGTATAAAGCTATTTCCACGGCTACATCCAGCTCATTTTTGAGCTAAAGGCTACAAATTCCAGTGGTCTGGTGGCTCCACCAGTGAGTCTGTGGCTTCAGAGGAAGCTCTGGCTCACTGCAGGAGCTGGGGGCAAGGGAGGACCTCAGCAGTGACGGTCCATGACCACAAAGGCTCGTGATCAGCATCACCTCCTCCAATTTACTATGGAGTCATTCCTTCATCCCTTATCCACGCTTTTGGACAAATCAGAATTAGAAAATCCACTGGACTCGCTGGAGGAACAGTTTGACATGATGGAACTGGGGCAGTGAAATGCTTAACCCCCTCATTATTCTGGAAGAGTGACTTTTAAACCACCATTGAAATAACTAATAACATTTATTTCCACTACTGTCACACATATTTCCACTACTATCACACGTCCAGGACAGGAGTTACAGCAGCCAGTGGAGCAGAAGCCCACGAGTGAAACATTCTCTGTGGTTAAAGGAGTGGCACACTTGAGCCATCACAGCCAAAACAAATCCAGCACTGTTTTTTCTGGGTAGGGTTTGCTGCTGGTGCCATAAGCAGTTGTTTTCAAATAATTTGTTCAAACCATGAATGATCAAGCTTTGCCCCCCATGTACAGGACCCACCTTTCCCTTGCCCTGTGAAAGTCACTGGCTGCTCTTCCATGGGTCAGAAGAGTTATTTCACAGCATAAAAGAGAAGCTTCATTAAAAAGGAAAGTTTTGTTAAACTTCATTAAAATTTCATGGAGCTTCATTTACATCCTGGTTTCAGCAGGGTATTACTGTTTCTCGCTCTCTTTTGTGGGTAAAAAGGAAGATGCCAACTCTCTTCTTTGAGAGAAAGACAAATATCAGCTACAGGGACACTTTTGTCCTCTTTTCATTTTAAAGAGAGGATTAATTTATTTTATTTTATGCTACCCAGCTCTCTAGGAGATGTGATGTGGGGCTGGGTGGGTGGGGGGAGATCTCTCCTCCTCCCTTTCCTCCTGTTCATGCTCTTGCCCAGCTGCCTGGATGCTCTCCTGATGTTGGAGATTAGGTCCAAACCCCTCCAGGCAAGGAGGAACTTCAGTGTGCATCTCCCACATCCCAAATGGATGCTTTAATCACTGTGATATTGCATAAGGAGAGGGAGGGAGAGGGAAGATAGGACCTTTTATTTTGGCTACTCTTGAAAAAGAGGAATTAGGGCAAAACCCAGCAGCAGTTTCAAGACCTCCTGAGCCCTCCAGGGTGATGAAACTTGTCTGAAAAGGCATCCTGATTTCTCTGAGCCTTAACTGTGCTGCCCTGTGCAACATTCTCTAACTGGCTTATATGAGTCTTCATCTTCTCCACATCCCCTGTTTCGGATCTGTTTGCCTGTTGAAGTGGCTGGTTGAGGCAGATCCAACTCTTCTATCACCCCTCAGTGTATCCAAGGCCAGGTTGGACGGGGCTGGGAGCAACCTGGGCTAGTGGAAGGTGTCCCTGTCCATGGCAGGGGGTGGGATGGATGAGCTTTAAGGCCCCTTCCCCCCCAAACCATTCTGGGATTCTGTGGTCATCGTATAATTTTAAACATAAACAATTATATTACATACATAATACATAGAAGCACATATATAACGTCACATAATATACATGATTTCTGATGCCACTTTTTGCTTCTGCTGAAGATGGTGCATGTGAGGCAGTGCTTGTCCACAGTGCTCGTGGGGATGTGCTCCATTGCATGCCAAAGGTGAAACTAAAGTAGCATTTGGATTCCAGTTATTTAATCTTTTTGTGTAACATGCTCTGAATGTTTCAGACCTGCCCTTCCCACCTTCATGCACTCACAAGGCCAGTCAATGGCTTTGGAGGGCATTTCCAGGAAGATAATATCATGGAAGATAATATAGTTTAATATCAGATAGCCTTCAGAATTATAAACGCACACAACACAGTGTATTTGCGACCATAAAGCCTCGGGAGGACAGTAACGGGTTTTTTTTTATAAACTCATGTAGGTCATCTCCATCCTGAAAGAGAAAACATTCCCTCTCGCAGAGGATTTCTTTGGCGGAGCGACCACGGACAGTCCCCCCGACCTCCGCGGGGGCAGCTGAACCATTTGCTGTGTAAGGGGGGGAAGATGCGGTGCCTAAGCCCTGCCGGTAGGTAAGAAAGGAAAGCGAAAGCTTTGATCTCGGCGAGGCGCTAATTTGTAAGCTCTGGGGGTTGTTAGGGCCTTAGGAAGCCGGGCCCGGCACAGCCCCGGGGCGCTTATCTCCCCGGCGTTAATGAGGCGTCACTATCTCCGCGCTCCGAGTGTCGGCGAGGCCATTAGAGGGGACACCTCGAGCCCTCGGCTTTATCTGGGCGCTGACAGGAACACTGGGTGACACCGAGCACTTCAAAGTTCCAGGGGCTGAAGTCTTGCACCGAAGACAAACAAGCTTTGCTGCCGGGGCCGGACAAAGAGCCGGGCGGGAAGGGCGGCCGGGAGATGAAAGGCCCGTCCCTCGGCCGTGCCACCCGGGCCGGCCTTCCTCTGACGGGGCACCGCTGCCAGGGGCAACTTTCATCTCGGGCCTCCTGAAGGCAGCGGGGTTTTAAAAAGGAGGAACGAGCGGATTGGAGGCGGATGGAGCCTGGAGAAGTCACCTGCTGCTTGGGCAAACAACACCCCGGAGAAGGGATGGTCCCTTGATGTTGTTCTGGGGGATAAAATACAGCATCTACTTCTGAAAGATGGGACGTTCTACACAGCGAGGCCAAGGGGAGGGAGCGAGGCCAAAGGGAGGGAGCGAGGCAAGGAAAAGGAAAATCGGCGAAGTAATTGGCCCAACATCTCTGATTTTCCGCATCTCAGTTTCTCCAGTAGAAGCTGTTTCCTCTCGTACACACGCCACTCCTTCTACCCCCAAAGACCTCTGCAGTCACAACCACTGCTACTAAATCTTGAGAGATGACTAAATCTTGAAAGACTGAACCTAAAAACTGTATGGGAACATTCAAAATTTTCACTTTTAAATAAATGAGATGTTTAATTAAGAGGTAGTGAAGTATTACTTTCATGGTGAGGGACAATGCTGATCCTCGAGGGTAGGATTAATGTTTGGATCAGTGAGCTTAACACCTTATGGTTTGTTTCCCTGATGGGATTTTAATTAATTGGCATTTAAATAAAAAAAATAAAAGAGGACATGAAAATCATTTAAAAATAAGTATAACCCATTTTTCACCTTTATTGTTTTGAGGACAGATGTAAGAACCAACAGAACCTGGTTGCACCTTTTCAATCTCTCAACAATATCAATATGAATAAATTTCTCCATAACATCCCCAGACTATTTTTTAAGAAGTCACCTGGCATCTAAATTTTGTTGCTTCTGAAAATGGGGAGCCAAGCAGGTAATCCACTCTGCTTGCCACCCAGAGATTTCTCCAGGTCAACCCCGAGGTTGTTCCCTTCAGTGCCAATCACTGCATTATCACCCCACACCATCTGATTGCAACACGCTGGGAGTGGGAGAAGCAACACGATGGATGTCACACTTTCCAAAGGTGCCAGATAAGGTGCTGAGCTGGTGACAGGTGTTGGTGGCTCCTGAAGCCACCTCAATGCCGGGTTGGGTAGGAAGGAGCACCTCTGCCCTCTTCTGGGACAGCCACAGTCTAACTAGACTTCTGCAAGGATATAAAACCCCGTGGACACACAGCATCACTCATGGAACCACAGATCATGGAATCACCAAGGTTGGAAGAGATCTTTAAGATCATCCACTGTAACCCCTACACCATATCACCCTGTGCCAGATCCAAACACCTCTCCACCACCTCCCTAGGCAGCCCATTCCAATGCCTGGCCACCCAAACTATTCCACAGAACCCACACCAAGAGCAGTCCAGAAGCTCCGAAGATGCGTAAATTAGATTGTGCAGCTCCTGCACCAAACCTGTGCAGCAGCAGGAGACCTCACTGGGGCTCTGGGACTCGGTGCCTTTGTTGAGGGGCTCAGGATGAATTCCAAGAAGGGGCACGTGGCAGTTTGGAAGCCCCTCTAAAGCAAACACATCCTCCCCTTTAGTGGAGACCAAGCTCATCGCTGCTCAATGCGCGTCTCGCTCCCATTCGCTTGTGGTCCACGCTTGCTTCTCTTATTTTTTTTGGCTGCCTTTCATTTGTGGCCATCCAGTAACCACTAGTTGCAGGCCTGCTGGGCTCAGCCCCCTTTACAGAAGCTGTTCCCTGCAACCACAACCATTTCAGAAAAATCAGGATGTGATGGAATATTTACGCTTTGATTGTTTAACAACATCTGAGAATTTGAGCAATTCCCGTAAGACCCCGAGGAATGCGGAGCCAGAGCAGGAAAAGCCGTGCCAGAACCAGCTCCTTTTCATTTCTTTTGGATTGTGGAAACTGGAGCCAAGGAAAAGCTGGGATCACGAAGCGTACGGTGGTTTTAATTAGCTGCAAGCTGGAATGTGGGGGCTGATTGCATTTGTTTAATGAGGAATAAATATGGAATGGTGTGGGTGGGTGCACAAGATGACACTTAAACCTGTAATGCACAGGGAATACAAGGAATGTCTCTGCAGTATGCCAGAGTGTTCACGTCACGGATGGAACACTGTGCCCTTCCCAAGGGACATCTCTTTGTGGAGGGCTTGGGACGGGCTCTTTGGGTTTCTGTCAAATGTGCCAAGGAAGGAAATGTTTTTGGAAGGCAGCATTGGCCATGGCTGTGCACTTGCAGAGGAGATGGCAAAGGGCTGAGATCCCACTCGGGGCATTAAGTAAGTGCTTTGCCTGCTGAGATGTTGCACAAAGCTCCTGGGACAGAGGATCATCAGCACAGGACAAGCTGGGCAAAAGACCTCAGTGAAAGAAACCGGTCCAGGGAACATCCGTCTTCCATATCCCAACACCTCCCTGCTGGTCAGTATGAGGCTTTTAGCTCAAATGACCAAAGACCATGAAGATTTGATTGTTTTTTGATTCCCAAACTAGCAGGAGCAGCACAGGGTCACTGGGCTAAGCCAACCACCCCTCTCTCAGCATTGCTACAGAGGAGGGCAAAAACCCAGAGGCAAAGGGGGGAACAACTCCTGGTCTCTGCAGGCAGCATCAGACATCTGGGGGCAATACACATATATTTACATATAGATGTGGTGTAATAAACAATAATCAAACCTCCTTTGAACTGTCCCAGGGGACCCTTCCCTCCCTCCTGTATGCAGTCCAGGTTGGGACCAGGTTACACTCCTTGCCCCCAGTGCCACTGAAGACCACCAAGGAGATGGGATAATTGCTTGGTTTAACAATGTTTTCCAGCTGGGATTCTGCCTGAGTGTTTGAGGTTCTGGTGGTGGCCATGGCTGCTTTCTCTGTCATTGCACTTCACCTCATGGGTGATTGGCCGAAGTGGGGGGTACACCTGAGACTGAGTCCTGCACCCCAGGATTTCAGCAACAGGCACTTTGCTGGTCATGCTGTCCTCTCTGCCCCTCTTCCCTGGCCTTACCAGGTCTTCCTATATCATCTTCAAACCCTTTGGACACACCAGTGGGGAGGTAGGGTTTTACCTGCCTTGATTGTTAGCCTCCTCCAAAGTATTCTTGGTACAACTCTGACTCGTGCAGCCATGAGAGAGAGCCACGCAAATATGATGGAACATTGTTGTTATGTTGAAATACAAAAGCACTTTGAACTGTAATAAAATTTGCTGGAGTGTGTCCAGAGAAGGGCAATGATGATGGGGAAGGGGCTGGAGCAGCAGGAGCAGCTGAGGGAGCTGGGGGGGCTCAGCCTGGAGAAAAGGAGGCTCAGGGGGGACCTTCTGGCTCTGCACAGGAGGTTTTAGCAAAGGTGGGGATCAGTCTCTTCTCCCAGGTAACAAGTGCTAGGATCAGAGGAAAGAGCCTCAGCTGTGTCAGAGGAGGTTTAGATTGGATATCAGGGAAAATTTCTTTGCCAAAAGAATTGACTGTCAAGCACTGGCACAGGCTGCCCAGGGTAGTGGTGGAATCCCCATCCCTGGAAGCATTCAAAAGGTGTATGGATGGAGCACCTGGGAACATGGTTTAGTGGTGGCCATGGTGGTGCTGGGGTAACAGTTGGACCTGATGATCTTGGAGGCCTCTTCCAACCCCAGTGATTCTCATTTTGCAGACATCAAGGCACACCAGGTGTAGGCAGGTTTCTGTAGTGGTGTGATGAATACTGATTCAATGGTCTTTTACCTTCCTTAGGACACACTCACAGTCTGCACAAAATAGATGACACCTCAAATCTTACCTCCCTCTTCCCATCCCAGCCTGTTTTATCCCAAAACCCACGGCAAAGCCCATCTCCAGGAGCTGCCACCTGTGTGACCAGGAATGGTCTACACTACCTGCTGGTGCTTGGTGCTGTCACAGCAGCACAGGGGATTGTAGGCTGGAAGACTGGACAGGCCCTGGAACCTGCAAACCACGGCCTTGCCTCTGCTTTGGGAAGGGGTGACCCATGGATTTTAGTCACTGCTGCACATCAAGGAGGTCAGAGCAGATCAAGGAGGTCAGAGCAGCCAAAGGCCCCATCTTGCTTGAAGATGCAACAACTGGCCTCGTCCCCTCAGCATCACTTCCCTCTCTCACTGTGCCGCTCTTGACTGATATAAAGTCCCAGCTTGCAGCCCCTGCCGTGGGGAGCTGCTCCTTTATTACCCTTTTCCTTTCTGGCGCAGCAGCCAAGAGCAAGACAGAGTGGAGTCCACCGTTAAGGGTCTCTCTGCAAACTCAAGCATCTGGTGTTGCATCTTGTGGCAGCCTTTCAAAAGAGCAGCCAGGCAGCTGCCGAGCACATGCGGGAAGGGAAAGCGCCGCCTGCTCGTTAGAGCGACGCTGTGACAGAGCGTTCACTCTCAGCAGCTCCCAGTGCTGGGGGCGGCTTCCTGTGCTCTCCAAGCTCTGGCATTCCAGGGCACAGACAGGAGGCAGCTCCCACAACAGTGGGGAATGTCAACCTGAGAGGTCACTTTATTAGGGGGGCATTTAATTCCCCTGACAGCACAATGGGTTAGAAAGTCACTGAAAGATGGGTTTGGGGGCTGTGCTCCAAAGAGTTCAAGTGTCAGGTCATAGAACTGTAGAGTCGTAGCATGGTTTGGGTTGGAGGGGACCTGAAAGCTCATCTCATTCCACCCCCTACCATGGGCAGGGACACTTCCCACTAGCCCAGGTTGCTCCAAGCCCCATCCAACCTGGCCTTGGACACTTCCAGGGATCCAGGGGCAGCCACAGCTTCTCTGAGCAACCTGTGCCAGGGCCTCCCCACCCTCACAGGGAACAATTCCTTCCCAATATCCCATCACACCCTGCCCTCTGGCAGTGGGGAGCCATTCCCCCTTGTCCTGTCATTATATGCCCTTGCAAAAAGTCTCTCTCTAGCTCTATTTTTGACCTCCTTCAGGTACTGAAAGGCCACAAAAATACTCTCAGATGCCCCCCGAATGTCATGACTGAACTTTTGTAGCAGATATTCCACCCTCAGTCTCATGGGAGATAATTTAACACCTTCTAACATTGTGCTAACAGTTGAGAGACCTGCACCAGTGCACCTCCATTTGCTAGGTGGGCACAATACTTTTATTTCTTCAGCCTCTGCATTTTCTCCTTAGAGCTTGGGACATTTGTCTGGCATGTGAATATCTCGTTTGGTCCCAGAGAAAAGTTGGGGTCTTCCTGGAGATGAAATTATGATGCAGCATAAAAATGCTCTCTTCCTGTCACTATTGCTGGGGGCTGATTTAGGGCAGGAGGTCATCCCTGTCCCCTGGAACAGCATCCAGAGGTGTGTCACATCCTTCACCCACTCCCTCCCACACTGGTCTAAATTCAATTCTGTCTCTTGGAGAACTGTTGGTGTGGGGAAATGTGGTGGAAAGGCAAGGTGTGCTTCAGAGGGAGGTTTACATCTGCCAAGAGTGTGACCTTTGCATGTCTGCTAGGACTGGGAACATTTTCACTTTCCTTGGTCATTTTTCCCTGCCTCCTGCTTTCCCTCTTCCCCAGCCATGGAAGGACAGAGTGTGGGAGGTGAAGTTCAGGAGGCAAAAGCTGCCCCAAGGAGAGGACGTTCCCTCCTTTCTTCCCACATGTGCCCACGTGTATCAGTCACTCTGGAGTTCATATCCGAGTTCCAGCTCTGCACAAGGGCACAGAATCCCAGAATATGCAGAGTCGGAAGAGACCCAAAAAGATCACAGAGTCCAACCCTCAGGCCTGCACAGGCCCATCCCCAAGAGTCACCCCCTGTGCCCCAGAGTATCATCCAAACCCTCCTGGAGCTCTGGCAGCCTTGGGGCTGTGCCCACTGCCCTGGGGAGCCTGGGCAGTGCCAACCACCCTCTGGGGGAAGAACCTTTCCCTGAGATCCAACCTGCCCCTGCCCTGACACAGCTCCAGCCCTTCCCTGGCTGCTGTCCCTGGTCCCCCCAGAGCAGAGCTCAGTCCTGCCCCTCCTCTGCCCCTGCCCAGGGAGTTGGAACTGCACTGAGCTCTGCCCTCAGTCTCCTCTGCTCCAGCTGAACACACCAAGTGCCCTCAGGCTCCTCACACGGCTTCAAATCCAGGCCCTTCCCCATCTTCATTGCCCTGCTTTGGACACTCTCTGATGGCTTCATACCTTGTATTGCATGGGATGGCTCAGCTTTGGGGTGATGGAGAAAGCTTTGCCTCGGGCTCCTCTGCATCCTGTGAAGGCAGAGATGGGGGCAAAGCCGAGCTTCCCTGGGGGGGAAACTTTGCAGAACACTGCTCAGCCTGCGCAGCAGCCGCTGCAGGATGTGGGGTTTGCACTGCCAAAAGAAATGAAATAATAAATAGGAGGAGAGAAAGGCTGCAGCCTGCTCTCACTTTCACTGATTTAATTCCAGCGGCGCTAATTTGGGCGACGCCAGCGCTGCCTCGCACGAGTCGCTCCCCAGAGCCCAGTGGGGCAGACGACAGACAGTCCTCCTGTCCCTCCAGCTTTCTTGGGCTGGGGGGGAGAACAACGTTCCCACTTTCAAAATGCTTAGCACCCCAACCCAGCAGAGTTTGGGATAAGTGCTAGAACTAATGTAAACAGAGAATTACACCATTCCAGCTGCATGTGGTGTTATAATTACCCAGGAATGCAGCTCGGCCGCTGGTGCATCAGATGCGCCACACTGTCGCCAAATTTGCAGATGTTCAGTCTTACTTTTATTAAGCATGACAATGCCCAGCAGGATCTATTTTCTCTGATTATCCTCAAATGGAGAGGAATATTAAAAGGCAGGATAATTAAAAATATATGCCTAAACAAAGGATGTGTCTACAATTCTTTTTCCTAGCGCTTTGAAATAGTTCAAATTTCTCGGCTGGCTCATGTATACAGGGAACCAAAAGGATGTCTTAAATTCAGACATATGTCTTCATTCTGTTTAATGTGCCAGAACAAAAACATAGCTCGAGACCACCATGAATTGATTTTTAAGCGTTGGCTCCTCATTCCACTCTGCCAGACTCCAGGGCAGATTTTGCAGCTAGGATATAATAGTTTCCTACAAGATTAAAAAAAAAAAAAAAAAAGAGAGAGAGATGCAGAGCCTATCTGCTGAATTTTATGGTGGGGATGTTGCCTGGGGAGTGTGTGACCTCAGTTCAGGTAATTAAGTCTATATTATTAAGCATTATTTTTAAAGCTGATGCTCAGAGGAGCCCACATGCAGGGGTGTTTTCCAAAAGACTTTGTGAGCAGCATTTCGTTAAATCCTCTCCGATATTTATGGCAGGCCCTGAAATAATCATCGTGCTTTGGGGGATTTCTTTGGAGGATGAGGATTTAAGGAGAGCAAACAACCTCATTTGGAGAAGATCCAGCCAGTCAGTGCAGGCCAGGGGTGGGAAATGGAAAGGCCCTGGCACAGGTTGCCCAGAGAAGCTGTGGCTGCCCCTGGATCCCTGGAAGTGTCCAAGGCCAGGTTGGACGGGGCTTGGAGCAACCTGGGCTGGTGGAAGGTGTCCCTGCCCATGGCAGGGGGTGGCACTGGATAAACTTTAAAGTCCCTTCCAAGCCAAATCAGCCTGTGAATCTGTGATTCTAATGTGGGAGCTGGAAAATTCAGGAATGATGTGTTAGTGATGAGAAAAGGGAAGCTCAGGCCAGGAAATAGATATTATGTGAATACAAAAAATAAAGGTGTAAGTGACACTTCCCAAACGTCCACAGTGTCAGGATGGAACAAAGAGAGTGAAGGGGCTGGGAGTGACCTGGTGGTGCTGCCTCCAGACTGGGAGGTGTGGCAAGGATGGCTGAGGGATGAAGCTCTGCAGGATGGAGTTTAGGATAACTGTGGCTCAGTGGGTGGTGCTGGATGCTGCCTGGGGAGGGAGAGGCAAAGCTCTGACTCCTGTGAATCTCCCTCTGCCCGAGGATGTCCACCTCAAACCAAACCCAAACCCAAAGATTCAAGCTCTGCTCCACCTCCAAGCATTCCCCAGAGTCTTTTCACCAAACCACGACTTCTAATTGGCTTGAATGTTTTGAGGCAAAAGTTGGCAGAACAAAGGGAAAACACTCCCAATCCCAAACCCATCATAACTTCCCTGGATGCAGCACAGCCTTGCAGGGGCTGTGGGTGCCTGGCAGCACCCCCAAGGTCGGGGGGTAAGAGCCAAACAGGCTGTGGAGAGGGCTCAGCCATCATTGGCTGGGATGTGGGGAATATCTCCGAGGAGATGGGAACTGGCATTTTTCCTTTCAAATGCAACAACCCTACAGCTTTGCAAAACCAGGGAAGAAGTCTTAAAATTCTTGTTCAAGTTTCAGCTTCTATTTTCCAGCAAACCCCGTGTGGATGAGCTCACGTGTCCCGCGGTGTCTCCACCCCAGGGAAGCTGCTGGGATGCAGCACCTGCTGCAAAGAGCATTCAGAAAGTTAAAACCAGATCAAAAATGTGCCTCAGTGCCTAAAGCTGAGCTCCAAAGACCGATCTTGAAAATCCCCAACCTCCTGCCTTATCTAAAGGACCCTCAATGCTCCAGGCACCTCGGGTGTGGTCCGAAATCCCCGCAGGGGTTTAGGCTCAGGGTCTGTATTTCATCCAGAACCTGTTAAGCAGCAAACTTGCCAGGAGCCCTCAGGGCAGGGGCTGGGATTCTCCTGTCCCCCAGAGCTCAGAGCTATCCTAAAACTGCCAAATTTAGCAAAGTATTTGCCTTGCTTTCCTCTCTTGTCTGCAAAATAGGTTTTCTGTGGTAGGTTTTAGGCAGAGCAGTTTCCCATGGAGACAAAATTTGGACAAAAATTTCTCAGGCTCAGAAGCAACAGTGCAGCCTCCAACACTAGTTTTTCTTTTGGAAGTGCCTGGTGCTGTCACCTCTGGAGGACACCAGTGCTTATGAAGCAGGATTTAATCTGGAATAGTGCAGCAGATCCCTGTGGTCACCCCATATTAATGGGGTTGCATTAATCTAAGTTTGTGGTTTCCCATGTCTTCAAGAGTCCTACAGGCTTCCAACAGCAATTGGATTTCAAAGTGGTTTAATGACTTCACACTGGCTGGGAATGTCCAGATTCCTGCAGACTCTCGGGCTGTGGATGCCCAAAAATGGATTTGCAAATGCCATCTGCTATTTGTTTTCTCACTTCTTCCCACAGAGAAATAGCCATTGCTCAGCATTACTGGTGCTTTAGGGGAAGACTCTACACTGTGCAATCCAACAGGAGCCAGAGGGGAGGCTTGGGAAGCAGGGAAATGGCCGGGAATGTGATGCTGCCCTGGCTCCTGAGAGGAGCAGGATGGCTGCCCAACCTCCAGCAGCACCAGCTGGAACTGTCCCTGCCTCTCCTGTGGCAGGGCTGTGGAGGATGCTGAGGGCTCCCCCCACCAAGGAACAAAGGAAGTGAGGAGAACAACAGGAAGCAGAAAATAGGTTACGCCAGGGGGAAGTCGGGATTAAGGAGCCAGATTTCCTCGACATAAATCCCGCTGTGAAATGACTCATTAAAACACAAGCTCTCCCTCCGAGAGAAATGCTCACAGGTCCTTCTGGACAGAGGTGCTGGGGTTTGGGGCAGAGTTCCTGTCCTCTGCTGTGCCCCACTGACTGAAGGCTCCCCTGGCTTGGCCTGGAGGTGAAGCCCTGGCAGTGATGGGGTGGGTCCATGCTCCAGTTCACAAGTGGTCCTCAGCCTTCTGGGACACCTCAAAGATGCCCCTGAGGGGCCAGGTGAGCATGAAGTGCTGGTTGCAAAGCCCTGGTCCAAGCCATATGACTTCAGCTCTTCAGTTTTCAAATCTCCTTTTAGGACCTTTGGCACCTCATCGTCAACGTTGGGAAGGTTGTTCCCTCCCCCTCCCCCTCGTGCTTCTGGCAGCCACCATGAAATAAGGTGGGTAAGATGGGTCCACTGTGAGTGTCCCAAAGTGAAGCAGGGATGAGGGTCATCCTCCCACCTTCATTCTTGCAGGATCCAGCTGTTACCACCATCAGCCAGTAACTCTCTGAGCACACACACACATTTATGGATTTCCTATACATTCTTTGGACACACTCTTTGTACACACTCAATACATGAGATCAAGGAGAGAAAATAAACCCCAACCCAACCCAAACGCAGCCCCTCATGCTTTGTTTTCTCCCACAACCGTTAAGTGTTAAACCAACATCTGGATGCTCTATAAATGTGTTATTTAAGGAGAGAGAGAGAGTTCCCCAGAGGTGTTTATTTGCAGTGTCTTCATCCCTGTGGCAGTGGCTGTTTGTGGGGCTCACTGGCAGCTCTTTGTGTTGAAGTGCCTCTTCTGCAGTCGGGGTGTGTGTGCAGTTGCCAGAGCCAGCAGATCACCACACTAAAAATCCATGGCAGCCTCATTAAGGAGCAGTGTGGAGCAACATCCACCGGGGAGCTCGTGGTGGAAGCCTTGATTTGAAGGCAGGATTCACTTGCTCAGGCTGGGAAGGAGATGTGGGATTGCTGGCGCAGGGATCCCTTTTGCTTTGGTGGCCAGGAGGAGTTTGTGTGGTGAGGAGGGAGAGATGCTCAAGGCACATTTTACTCCGCTGCTTGCACTGGCACAACTGCCCTTCTCCTGCAAGGATGAGATGCTGTGGCTGCTTCAGAAGCTGCAGGTTCAGGTTTCAGTCCCTTTGGCACATTAAAAAAGTAACCCCAGTGGTGTCTCTTTGGAGAGCTGGGCACCACCCCATCTCACCACACTCATGACACTGCTGGGGGGTGAGGAGGGATGAGGGCAGCTTTGAGCTTATGGCCAATAAAAAGATCTGGAAAAAAACAAGGGAGGAGCTCTGGTGGGTGCCTGGTACCTGTCAGCCCCCTCCTGTGTGAATGTCCATTCCCATGGCAGCTTTGAAAGCTCTTGAAGGACCTCCAAGCCTAAGGCTGAGCAAGAGGCTCCCCTGAGACATTTGGAGGCACCTGGGCAGTAAGGAGTTGGGTTGGAAGGGACCTGGAAGTTCACCTCATTCCACCCCCTGCCATGGGCAGGGACACCTTCCACTAGCCCAGGTTGCTCCAAGCCCCATCCAACCTGGCCTTGGACACTTCCAGGGATGGAGAATCCACAACTTTTCTGAGCACCCTGCGTTGCTGTGCCTCAAACACCGATGGCCACTCAAACGAACAAGTTGGAACAGGATGTGGCTGCAAAGAGGGACCTTATGGAGGTGGAGCAGCACCTTTCTGACTGTTCTGATCCATGGTGACCACACAACATAAAGGACAGCACAAGTGGGGTCAAGAAACGGGCATGAACTGTCAACTGAGGGTCAATCCAGTCTCTCTTTCTCTCCTTCCTCTTCTCTTTTATTCTTTTATTCTTCTTATTACCAGAAAACAGGGGGAAAAAATCTGCCAATATTCATGCTGAGGGTGCAGTTTGTTAATAAAACTTGGTGAATTCTCTTTTTGTACCCTCTTGGCTTTTGCTGCTCTTTTTCAACCATGGGCATCTATGAATCTTGGGTGCTCCCTTCCATGTAGGAGTGGGACCTGAGAGCCATTATTATGTATATATAATATTATATATATAAAGTTGTAGTCAAAGAGCAGAGTGAGAAGCCTTCCTTTCCATATCCTCCTGTGCTTCACCAGCTTTTGGAGAAGAGCAATGACATGCTCCATAAGCCTGGGAAATGGCTTTTGGGGGGCACAACCAAAAATGGCTTTTGGGTGGCCAGAGTTCAGAGACAGAGCAGCAGTGATTTGCAAGGCAATAATTCTCTTGGACATCATCTAAAACAAAATAAAAAACCCAGTGTGAAAGCACTGCACTTCTCCTGGTGTGCCAGAGCAATGCTGGTCTTCAAGGAACATCAGGACAGGCTGCTGGGAAAACAGGAAACGAGTTGCGTGGAAGAAACCAAACCCAATCCCATTGCTGTGAACACGGTTCCAGCTTGAGTTTTGCATGTAACTTGAAATATATGGTCATATTTTCTAATGTGGAGTTTCAAACTAATTGAAAACATGTCAGCTTCATTAAACTGAAGCTGGGTGGCAAGGCAAAGTCTGATGTGCTGGATGGGAACTGCTGCTGAGTTTGCAGGGGATGAGATGCTGCTGTCCTTGGTTGGTTGGTATTTTGTTGAAAACCCTACAGGGGAAGGAAGCAAAGCAATGAACAGACTGCAAAGTCATCAAAGAGTTCTGAAATAAGCTTGAGTGTCCCATTTTCCACAGCACTCCTTGGATGTTCTTGTGAAGGATGGGGAGAGATCTGCTCCAGGAGTTGCAGGAGTTGCTTTCCACCAGAAAGAAGGAAGAAACAGGTTGTTTCTGGCTTTTCAGGAAAAGATGCCATTTGTCCAATAGACATGGTTTGTCCCGTAAATAATAATTAGAACAAAAACTATCTCCTCTTTCGTTAGTCTCAGGCCATGGGAAGGAGTTGCACAGCATCATGACTTGTGCCAGACATGCTTTATTATCTCCTCTCCATACCATCTCCAAGCTCTGGATAGAAATTTAGAAAGGGATGAATTTTGTGTAATTGGATTTTATTTTGCTTGTTTGCCTTTTATTCCACCCCCCCAACATATGGGAAAGCACATAATTTTGCAATACCACTCTCATAGATTATAAAGCAGCCTGGCTACAACCAGATGTGCTGCAGGAAAGGATTTCTGTTGTCTCTTGGGGCTGGGATTTGGGATTGTTCAGCCTGGAGAAGAGGAGCTTTGGGGTGACCCAATTGTGGNGTGGAAGGTGTCCCTGCCCATGGCAGGGGGTGGAACTGGATGATCTTTAAAGTCCCTTCCAACCCAACCCATTCTATGGATTCTCTGATTAAAAAGAGAACATTCAAATAGCAAGTCCTGGACTTCACAGTGCCAGTCAACATGTTTTCAAACAACCCAAAACCAGCCTGTCTTTTCTTTCCAACCATCAAATTCAGCTCCTTCTAGTCATGTAAAGACCTGCAGGGGAATCCATTCACGATTAACACATTTTTCCAATCCTTTTGGACATTCTTCCAGAGAAATAAAGTCTCTGTTGTCTTCCACTAATGAATTCACAGAATATAAAAAAATATATCACTGTCCTGTGGAAAAGCAAGAAAATCTATGGGCAAAACACTGTGAGGGGGGGGAAAGTGGAGTTTCACTGTCTCTTGAATTGTGTGACTGTGCCCTCAGCAAATATGTGAGGTAGCAACTTTATAGGTACAACTATTTGCAGAGTAACTTTATAGTTATAACTATTTGCAGAGTGTTTAGTTTTCTATCAGCTCAGTGGATTTTACAGGTGTGCTGCTAAGGCTGGAATTTGCTTAAAGCCTCAACTAGATGCTTTATAGGTCTAAACTTAAACTCTGCTCCTAGGGGGTTTCTAGGATTTTCACACTTTCAGAGCCAGCAAACTCAGCCAAATCTCTGTCAACAGCCCAGTGCTCTCCTGGACTTTTTTGAGACTTCATAGCTAATGGAGGATGCCAGAAATTTCCACTGATTCTCTCTCATATATCCAGTAAATATTCATCCTTCTAATACCCTCCCCAGACCTTGGGCTGAGGCTGCACCATTCAAAGAGCCCCTTCACCTGCAGTTCAAGTTCGAGGTGGGCAAAGTTTGCGGTGTTTGAGGTTTGGGGAATTTGGCAAAGCCTGTTTTGGGTTCACAGAGTTTACCTGCTAATTTAGGGTAGAAAAGTGCATTTCACCACCATTTCAAATCATATTGTTTTTGTCCAAGGTACACAGTTTACAAAAAAAACCCCTACCCAGTGTATTTTTCTACCTCAGGGAGTGCAGGACACCTCTCACAGTGCCCAGCAGCTCAACGAGCCTCTCTGTTTACTGACCTGTGTATATATAGTTCCCCCTCACCCTTTCTAAAGGGCATGTTTTTCACTTCACCCTTTCTCTAGGTTATTTCCTTATTTTCCCTCCTTCTTGTTTGTCAGGGTTTAAGTGAAGCACAAAGTGAACTGCCTTTGGATTTCAGTGGCCAGGGAAGACTGAGGTAAGAGGCCAGGTAAGATCGTAGCTATGGGGTACATCCACTACCCTGTTTCTTATACCAGACATTCCAACTACATTAAATGGAGCTCATGTACTTGAAAGTTGCATCTTATGAGGAAAACTGGAGAAAACAAATATGCATAAGCTGTTAGGGATATATTTTTTGACTAAGTGTATCCACTGATGAGTTGTGGCTGCCCCATATCTGGAAGTGTCCAAGGTCAGGTTGGATGGGGCTTGGAGCAACCTGGGCTGGTGAGAGGTGTCCCTGCCCATAGGAGGGGGTGAGACTGGATGAGTTTTAATGTCTCATCCAACACAAACCATTCTGGGATTCTGGGATTCTACCAAAAAACCAAAATACATCAAGTTGCTTTGGTACAGTCAGGGCTCAATTAACCTCAGGGGTTTTCTTTCAGGTATTTCTCCTCGTTTGAAATCCTGCACCACAAGCCCTTAAGACAACTGGAGTGACTGTAAAACCTGTCCCTGGTCACAGCACTAGTGGCACTCAGTCAGCATCAATCATGGATCAAGGGAAATGAAACCGAGTCATGGAATCATAGAATAATTTGGTTTGGAAGGGAACTTAAAGGCCATTTAGTCATAGGCAGGTACACCTTCCACTAGACCAGGTTGCTCCAAGCCCCCTACAGCCTGGACGTTTTTTTTTTTTTCTGGTTAGAAAATGCTATAATTTCTGGATCTGGGCGTCAACAGAGCTGGATCAAGGACCAAGATATCTTTTCCCTTGCATTCGACGGTGGGGGTGGCCCCGCCCTGCTCCACTGCCGGGGAGCAGCCGCCCCAAAAGTGGGGGGCAACGCGTCCCCACTCACCTACAGTCTGTCCAGAGCAGCGCCAGGACTGACATATTTATTTGCGATCTTGCAATCAAAGGACTCGCCACGTTTTTCCCGAGGGGGAGCTCCTGCAGTGGAAGTGCTGTGAGACGGGGGGATGATTCACAGCTTTATTGAGGCGCCGTTGTTTTCACAGTCAGCTCTGCAAGCAATATATCATCCCCGCCTGGGATGGGGCAACGCCTCCCCTCACACGGAGCGTCTCCGTTCCCCTCTCGCCGTGTTTTCCCTGCCAAACCCCAGCCTGGAGCTGGGAGCGGGGAGGAAGGAGGCGGGAGGGTTCCCTCGCAGCCCGGCCGTGTGCCCGCACTGCCCGCCCCGTCCGGGCTGCCCCGGGAACCTGTGCCCTCCCTCCGGGAGAGAACGAGGACCAGACCGGCTGGGAAGAGCAGAAAAGCTGCTGTCTGCCCCCCCTGCCCTGGGGTGCCCGGTGGGGAGCACACAGACCACGGGTACAGGTCCGGGTGGTGAGAGGTGCCATGTCACCACTGGAACCTCTTCTAATCCTTCTAATTTCTGCTTCAGCAGCAGTGCTTATACCTAAACCTTACCAGTGCTTCACCCAAGCTCATATCCCCCACGAGTTCAGCTCTGCAGATGAGCAGAGCTCTGCTGTTAAAGGAGAAGGGTAGGGGTGGTACTTGACAGTCAAGATTATCATAGAATGAATCGTGGGATGGTTTGGGTTGGAAGCGACCTTAAAGCTCATTCAGTTCCACTCCCAAGTGGCCAAAAATGAACATTTTTGCTCACCAGAAAGAATTTCTTTAATCTGCAGGACACAATCCATAAGTGATAAGGATCCCTGAAAGCCCTATAAGAGAACTCTGGCAGTTCACAAAGGCAAAGGCCAGAAGGAGAATTAAAATGTGCTGTAGGTTTACTGCCCATCACCCACTCCTCTCTGAAGTCACTGAATCATGGAATCATGGAATGGTTTGGCTTGGAGGACCTCATCTCCTTCCACTCCCTGCCATGGGCAGGGACACCTCCCACCAGCCCAGGTTGCTCCAAGCCCCGTTTCACCTGGCCTTGGACACTTCCAGGGATCCAGGGGCAGCCACAGCTTCTCTGGGCACCCTGTGCCAGGGCCTCCCCACCCTCACAGGGAACAATTTCTTCTTAGTATTCTGACTCGTCCTTGGAGCTGGCAGTGGGTAGAAAAGTCTTTTTGGAATAAAAAGTGAAGCATTATAAAATAATTAAAGGGAAATTATGGGGAAACCCTCCATTTTCACATCTTTTTCAGTGGCCATGAATTGTTTGGATAAACTAAAAAATACATTTTAAACAAGAAAAAAAATCTTCTCGCCACATTTTTTTTTCTTTTTTAGGTTCATAATGATGCTTTCACCAATATTCTACCATCACAGAGATGGTGAATGTTCCTCTGGAAGCATAAAATGTTCGTTTCCCCATGTTTAGAATGAGGGGATTGGGATACAGCTGGTGAATAAAAGAAAGGCAGAGGAACAGTAGAAAATATGATGAGCCTGCTGCTGGAAGAAAATGTGCTGAGGCTTAATTAAATTAAAATAAATTAAATTGCTTAATGCACCCAGACTTCTTCCAGCACCCCATTCCAGCAGCGAAGTGGGACCTGTGATCCCTTCCAGCCTGACCCGTTCTGTAATTCCACTATTCCAGCAAAATCTTGCAGTAGAAAGAGATGAAAGGCTTGGTGAGTCTTTCTCACCTACTTTAAACATGAAGCTGAACCTTCTGCTATATTCTACCAGTAACTTTCATCTCCAGTGAGAATGAAAGCCAGGACAATGGGGCCCTCTCAGCAGGTGAGTCTTCAGCCATTTCCCAAAAATGTCTCTGAAGTTTGGGCTGTTCCAATGATGCCTCTTCAGAACAGTGGTTGGTCAGTCCAGAGCTGGTGCCCTGGTCTGGTGAAAGTGGGAAGGAGACACAAAATCTCCAGGTGAATCCACACAAAATATGAACCAACTTCAACAGGAATAAAACCAACCATTGAGTTTGCTGCTTCAACAGAATTTGAAGTTAGTCTGCTAATCCAAGGCCCCCTCTCCCACAGCTATAATGACTTGGGTCGTGGTTCATTAATAGCTCTGCCTGACAGTAACCTAATTACAGCTTGAGCTCTCATCCTGCATCATTAGCAGGAGCTCTTGCACTTAATGCTGAGAATGATTCAGGTGAAGGTTTGCCTTCCATGACCTGTCATAAGTAAGGGACCATTACAGTCCAACCCCCAGCCTTGATTTACACAGGCTGCTTACTCAGGCTGCCAGGTGTGAGCCTCTTAATACCTATTGTTACCCAGGGATTTTTGTGGAAGCTGATCAAGTTTAATCAAAAACTTGCTGCTTCTAAGAAGCTTGAGGAAAGCGGCAAGAAACAAAAACAATCCTGCCTGAATGGGTTTCTCCTACTCTTCATGTTTGCCCCAGCCCTGGATTATTAATTGCTGTGACTGTGATATGCTTTGATTTACTTAAATCAAAGCATGCTTCTTTGGCTGCTGTTGCTCTGAGTTTAACTTTAAATAGACATTGATACAAGACATAGTGATATAAAGAGCAGCTGGTTTTGATAAATGACATCCGGAGAAGCATGGGACTACTGAACACAGAAACTCCCAAAATATCTGCAGGTTACTGTGCATCATAACACACACATTTATTTCCCTTACAGCACCCACAGCAAACCAGAAGAATTTATGAAAATTTCCCCATCAGCACCTGGGCATCGTAAGAAACAAGGAAGGTCTCTTGTAAAGGTTTACTGAACCTGGGAGGCTGAGTCTCACATCTATGAAGCTGTCAGAGACTGCTCTGACCCTGCAAAGGACACTAAAGTACATGTAATTAGGGCTGGCCTGTGTGGATTCTTCCTCCTCAACTTGCTACAGTGAAATGCAAATTCCAAACACACAAAGTTATAGTTAATAATTATTATATAGCCTCCAGCTGTGCCAGGGGAGGCTCAGGTTGGCCATGAGGAGGAATTTCTGGCTGGAAAGGGTGGTGAGGCCTTGGCAGGGGCTGCCCAGGGAGGTTTGGAGTCCCCAGCCCTGGAGGTGCCCAAGGAAGGCCTGGATGTGGCACTCAGTGCTCTGGGCTGGGGGGCAAGGCGGGCATCGGGCACAGGGGGGATCCATGGGCTGGGAGGGCTTTTCCAACCTACATGATTCTGGGATTCTGTGAAATTACCTGAAGTACACTGCAAATTCCTCTGTAGGCAGGACCCCTGGGCAGTGTTTTCCTCCTGCAGCTCTGGTGCAGCTCTAGAGGCAGCACACGCTCCCCATGGCATCTGTGGGGCACTGGGTGCACTGAGTGACTGAGAGGACAATGTTTTTATCTTCCAAACACCAAAAAGTGACACCTCAGTGTTAAAACAATTCCAGGCTGAGAGAGAGGGCTCAGGGTCAGGGGTCTCCCACACTTCAGTGATCCCTCACGTTCCTCTGGCTCCCCGAGCACACGCTGGAGCTGCAGTGTTGAGCTCAGCCAAAAGGAAGCTCAGGGTATTTTGGCAACTCCAGAGCTTTGGCCACATTTCCAAGAGGGAGTGAACTGTGACAGACAGTGGGAGGTGGTTTGAAGGCAAGACCAGGGTTAAGGTTTTGGTCTTGTTCCACAGTGTTGTAACTTGCTTCTTTTCACTAATGGTACTGGGGGAGGGAATCTGGTATGGGCTGAACGTGGGGTCATGGCCAAGCATGCAGGAACAGAATCATGGGGGTGGAAAAGACCTCGAGCCCAATCATCAACCCAACCCTGCCAAGCCCACCACTAACCCATATCCCCAAGCACCACATCCACAGGTTTTCTGGGCACTTCCAAGGATGATGACTTCATAAGGACAATGATTCCCCCTCTGGCTTTGCTTCCACCCCCAACAATATTTCTCCTCTTGACAATCTTAGTATTTGTAACTAAGCAGACACACAGAACTTTGATGAAACGAAGACCAAAAATAGGTCCTTAATACACCTGATGTTCCTCTCAACACCATCAGTTGTTTTCTTTGCTTTATGTCAAGCAAACAGGCTCCCCAGGGCAGTGGGCACAGCCCCAAGGCTGCCAGAGCTCCAGGAGGGTTTGGACAACGCTCTCAGGGACACCATGGGATTGTTGGGATGTCTGGGCAGGGCCAGGGGTTGGACTGGATGGTCCTTGAGAGTCCCTTCCAGCTCAGCATATTCTATAATCTTATGTTTCTAAGCAACTGGCTTAAAGGAAAATCATCAACAGCCTAAAAAATTAGTGTTTCCATGAGTTTAGAACTACAAAGCTGAAGTTGTGAAAGGTTATTGGGGTGGAATTTCAAATCCATAGCATTATTTCCTTGGTTCAGGCTCTCTGGGGCACAGGGGTTGGTCACCACCAATAATGTAACTCGAACACCTTCCTGCAGTCAAAGGCAGAGGAGAATGCAGAAAGTGGGACATAGGCAGAGGCATTCTCATGTGGCCAAAAATGAACATTTTTGCTCACCAGAAAGAACTTCTTTAATCTGCAGGACACAATCAATAAGTGATAAGGATCCCTGAAAGCCCTATAAGAGAACTCTGGCAGTTCACAAAGGCAAAGGCCAGAAGGAGAATTAAAATGTGCTGTAGGTTTACTGCCCATCACCCACTCCTCTCTGAAGTCACTGAATCATGGAATCATGGAATGGTTTGGCTTGGAGGGACCTTAAAGCTCATCTTATCCCACCCCCTGCCATGGGCAGGGACACCTTCCACCAGCCCAGGTTGCTCCAAGCCCTGTCCAACCTGGCCTTGGACACTTCCAGGGATCCAGGGGCAGCCACAGCTTCTCTGGGCAATCTGTGCCAGGGCCTCCCTACCCTCCCAGGGACGAATTCTTTCCCAATATCCCATCTAACCCTGCCCTCTGGCAGTGGGAAGCCATTCCCCCTTGTCCTGGAGCCTCAGGATATCCAGTCACCCAGCTCATCTCCTGGAGGGCTACTCTCATTTGATGAAGGCACCGGTTTCTCTGCAGATCATTCAGTCTCTGAACTAATGAGCTGCTATTAATGCTGTGAGCAAAAGGAGTCAAATGAAGAGCTGGACAAGCCAGAAGGAGTTTTGCTGAAATCCATGGTGATACATTTTCCTCCAGGTCTAAATGTGGTTTGTAATTTGTGAAGTACCAAAACTCCTGTTTGGCTGTTCAAAGACTCACAGGAATTAAAAACATGAGGCCCTGGGATGCAGGAAGGTACAGTGCCCATGGTTTGGTTCCTTGGTCAATAGAGCTACCACCCAACCAGAGTTTGATTCCCTGAGGACCTGAATTGAAAAATGTGGTTTATAAATGCAAGGAATCAGATCATGAAAACACAGAACCACATATTTCTGCTCAGATGTTTTCATAGAGTCTTTTGCAGCATTACAAATATAAAAGACTGCATTACATAAACATTGAATGCTTTTACCAACCCAAACTCTAAACAACTTCATCATCATTGGCTCAGTGCAAGGTTTCGTCACTCAAGAACAGACAAGGAACCAGAGAGTTTTATTGATTTTTTAAATTCATCATTTGTTATTACAGCACATTTTCCAGCATTTAGTACTTGTTGTCACATAGGAGTGTTCTGGGACACAACAACATGCCACACGTGTAAGGCCACTTGATTTTGCATGTTTGGCCAAGAACTGTACAAGGAGTTGGGTTTGTACTTTCAAACCATTGGAAAACCCTCAGCCCATGCATACAGCTTAGAAAATACAGAGGGAAAGATGCATCTTTATTGATGAGTGACCGGAGTCAATCTTTCATCTTATTCCCATCATTTCATTGTTCAGAAGTGTTTATAAATGTGGGGACAGAATCACAGCAGCACAAGCTTGAGTGAAATCACTTCAGAGCACTCCCGCAAATGGCAAAAGAAGGTTATATCTTGTGAAGCCTGGCTCATTCCCTTGGCTGGGAGATGGTTTGGCAGGGAAGGGATTGTTCAGGATAACCAAATTAGCTAAGTGTGGGCTTCCTTAAGTGCTGTCCTCAGTCAGCCTTCGTGGACTCAACAGTCCTAATGCTATTTAACCCTTTATATACTAAACCCAAGGGTCTGAACAGCCTCGAGGGTTTTGGAGGTGTTGTAACTTCGGGGTTCTCAAGGATCTGAAGTGCAACACACCCCGATGTGTGTTGTACTTCAGAGATACCAGCAAGGTGTGAGGGGGGGCTGAGGCACTTCAGAAGTTGTTGGTACAGAAGCACAACATGGCCCCATGATCACAGAATCCCAGAATCATTTAGGTTGGAAAAAACCTCCCAGCTCATGGAGTCCCCCCTGCCAGGAGGCTGGGTGTGACCTTGGGAAAGGTCACAGGTGGGACAGCTGACCTGAACTGTCCAAAGGGCTGTCCCACACCACATGCCGTTGTCTTGAGCAAAAAAACTCATGGCAAGAAGGAGAAAGGAGGTGGGACACACCCGTAGTTATGGCATTTGTCTTTCCAAGGAAGCACTGCACGTGCTGAGGGTGTGCAAGTGCCTGAAAACCCTCCTGCTGATGGAAAGAGTGAACAAATCCCTCCTCTTGCTGTGCTGGTACACACAGCTTGTGTCACCATCTCAGTCCATGGGGCTTTTCCCCTTCCATTTCCCTACAACCTGGGAGAGGGCAGTGTTTGCTGTCTGTCCAGGGTCCAGCTGCCAGCCTGGCCGTGGACATGTGGATGTGCATCCTAACCCTGATGGCCTGTGCCAGACCTCAGTCCCCACAGAGGATGTCCCTGCACTGGCACTGTCCCCAGCCACACTGTCCCCATTGGCTCTGCTGCAGCGANGTCTTTTGCAGCATTACAAATATAAAAGACTGCATTACATAAACATTGAATGCTTTTACCAACCCAAACTCTAAACAACTTCATCATCATTGGCTCAGTGCAAGGTTTCATCACTCAAGAACAGACAAGGAACCAGAGAGTTTTATTGATTTTTTAAATTCATCATTTGTTATTACAGCACATTTTCCAGCATTTGGTACTTGTTGTCACATAGGAGTGTTCTGGGACACAACAACATGCCACACGTGTAAGGCCACTTGATTTTGCATGTTTGGCCAAGAACTGTACAGGGAGTTGGGTTTGTACTTTCAAACCATTGGAAAACCCTCACCCCATACATACAGCTTAGAAAATATAGAGGGAAAGATGCATCTTTATTGATGAGTGACCAGAGTCTCTGCCCAGGCGAGGCCCTGGGTGGAGGGAGATGTGTTGGGTGATGGCCATTGTGAAAGGGTTGTGGCCAGACTGCCCTGAGACAAGGAGGCCCCAGACCTGTCAGAGCCTGAGCCCCAGAGCTGCCCAGCAGAGTGGGGGGACTGCAGTCTCTGGAAGAGGCTGAGCTTGTGTGGGGGCACCTCCAGACCTTCCTCAGGGATCATGTAGCTTTAGAAGTCTGAGGCAAATAACATCCCCTGACCCAAAGGCAGGAGGATTCTCATCATCTTGTGTGTGTGGGATAGAACCCTTCCCTGACTTTGAGGACTGGCCTGTGGTCATGGCTTTTTGCATATTTTTCTGGATGAACATATTCAAGGGGTTTTATCCCAGCACAGCTCCTGAAATCCAAAGACTAAGACGAGCTTATCTAGTCTTAGTCCTTCAAACTATTCCCATTATTGAAAAAACTCACGGANAATCATTTAGGTTGGAAAAAACCTCCCAGCTCATGGAGTCCCCCCTGCCAGGAGGCTGGGTGTGACCTTGGGAAAGGTCACAGGTGGGACAGCTGACCTGAACTGTCCAAAGGGCTGTCCCACACCACATGCCGTTGTCTTGAGCAAAAAAACTCATGGCAAGAAGGAGAAAGGAGGTGGGACACACCCATAGTTATGGGTCTTTCCAAGGAAGCACTGCACGTGCTGAGGGTGTGCAAGTGCCTGAAAACCCTCCTGCTGATGGAAAGAGTGAACAAATCCCTCCTCTTGCTGTGCTGGCACACACAGCTTGTGTCATCATCTCAGTCCATGGGGCTTTTCCCCTTCCATTTCCCTACAACCTGGGAGAGGGCAGTGTTTGCTGTCTGGCCAGGGTCCAGCTGCCAGCCTGGCTGTGGACATGTGGATGTGCATCCTAACCCTGATGGCCTGTGCCAGACCTCAGTCCCCACAGAGGATGTCCCTGCACTGGCACTGTCCCCAGCCACACTGTCCCCATTGGCTCTGCTGCAGCGAGTCCTTGGGCTGGGTCAAAGGTGGGAACAGGGACAGGGAGGCTCCAGGCACAAGGCAGATCTGGAAAAAGATGCCAACTGCTCCAGTTACTGTACATCACTCTGCCCAATACGTGGAGTTGTACAATTGTGTCTCTTGGCTATAAATATTTGGGGAAAGCTCACTCAGCCTGTGCAACACCCAGCAGTGCTCAGGGATGGAGCTGCTGCCCAAAGCTGTCCTGTGGTTAAACACAACTACAGCAGCTGGATTTCCACAGTGAAGATTCACTATGGAACAAAATAGGCTGAGGCAGGTGGATCTTACCCGAGAGAGTGTTTTGATTCTACATGTTATTTGATCTTTTTTCCTTTTAGCACATCTTTCTAGGAGCTTTTTTCTTTTTCCCACTGAACTTTAAGGCTCTGATCTGTCCCTTTGACCAGGTGTCAAGCAGCTGCTGTTCACCTTCACAACAGGTTTGCAGTCCTGACACACTACAGCTCTATTTTAGGATATATAGCTACATAAATGCTCAGAGTTCCCAGGCAAGGGAATCCAGGGAGAAGGTGGGGATGAGCACCTGTGTCTGTATTGATTAGCCTGAGGCATTGTGTATTATCAGGTAGAGTGTCTGAGAGATGCTAAGCAAACTGAGGGAGTTTGACAGCTTCTGTAGCCTCATCTGCTCTTTTCAAGATTGATCTGAAGGCCATGGGATGGAAGATTGGTCCATGTTGGAAGACAGGGTTGTGTTTAACCTTGTCTACCCTCTGTCTCAGCAGTTCTGTGCTCAGGGGTTTGGAGGGGACACGTGTGCACAGGCACCATAAAATTGATGGTCACTCCTTCTGCCCGTGACACGAACCCAAGGGCCACCATGGGGAGCTCTGGTTTGGCTGTACATTTATTAAATGATGTTAAAGATGTGGTTTTGTTTGCCATATGCCCTCATCCATCTGGAGCAACTCTTAGGATCCAGGAGACATCAGGTGAACTCAACAGGTCATGGATCATGACTCCCTCTGACTGAAGTTTGTCTTTGTAGATGTCCCTGAGGTTCAGCAGCAGCTGCTCATAAAATATTGACTGGGATGATGTGCAGGGAAGGAATGAGCATAGGGTGTAGGCAAATGAGCCCAGTTTGGCCCAGGAAAGGCAGGAGAGGGGGACTGGCTCCTTCAGGTGAGGAATGTTGGGATCACGGTGTGGTCCATGGGGTGGCTGGGGCTGTAGGCCAGGTGAGCAGGTGGGACTGTGCAAGAACCATGTGCTGGTTAGTTCATTAGGAGCAGAGGCTGAAGGCTGTGCCATAATCCTGCCAAGGGAGTGGGACTGCCCCTGACCCAGGAGAGAATAAAAGGGTGGTGTCTCCCTAACTGAGGCTCTTTGCACCAGTTTGGCTCAAAGGGTTGAACTGGTGAGCACCCTGTAGGAAAGCACGTGGGCTCCAAGTCAGGTGATTTCTTCCCATCATGGATTGGTTTCACCAAAGCCAGCTGTTTTGTTGCTGGTGTTCCAAGGCCCAGCTGATGCCTTAATCCCTTTCTCAAAGGGAAAATGGAATTCATCTGAACCTTGAAAGAGTAAAAACATAATCAGAACTTGCAATGGAGATGTCAGCTCAGCAATAGGGTGGGTAAAATAATAAGAACCTGGAATGGAGATGCCAACCCAGCAATAGGGTGGGAAGCTCCTGGGTTCTTGCCCAGAGCTCTGTGGGAGTGGTTACCAGCTGAGGTTTGGGTGTGAGGAGCTCTGAGCCCTGAGGATGGGGTTGTTCCCTTGGGACCAGGGTGCCTGGGCAGCTGCACACCTGATGGTCCATGAGTTCCCTCACTCAGCATCCTCCCCTCCTGTACTGGAGGGACCTTCAGGGCCAGGATGGGGCACAAGTGGTAAAGGCTTGGTTTTGGTCTCAGGAGAGCCAAGAGAGCAGGTGGGAATGCTGCCAAAACACGTGTGGAAGGGTAGGTTTGGGGGAGCTGGGGATGCTGATGGCACGGAGGGGAGCAGGGATGTGCTGGGGGATCAGTGCTGGCTGCCAGCAGGATTCCCAGGACTGGCACTATCCATGTCTGGCCCTGCCTGAGGGGCAGCAAACACTGGAGTTCAGTGCCTGGCACAGAGGAGGGCTCAGAGCCTTTAGGGCAGGGGGACTAAGAGTTAAGGAAATAATAATAGGAAGCAGAACAGCGGTCTCCAAGTGGGACTAGCAACACATAGTGAGGGCTGAAACAATTTGCAGACCACATGGGAAGGGTGATCAAGGTGATGGGAAATACTCCTCCAGAGCAGGAAGGCAGACTGGGAATCAGTAGGACCACTTGGAGGCAAAGGGGGGAAAGGGGCACTTCGGGATAATAAGGCTGTGGAGACAGAAAAAGAGAATTCTTAAGGCTGGAAAAGACATCCAAGATCATAGTGACTGCATCACCCTCATCTCCAGGAGCATCATCACGTGGGTGCTCAGAGGAGCAAGGTCATTGGGTTGACACTCCACACATGAGATTGGGTGGCATCACTTGAAAATCCAGAAGGAATTCACCTGGGATACTGCAGAGTTCCCAGCCAGAGTGTGTAACCTCTTACTGGGAACTGTGCCATGCCAGGCAGCCAGAGGGGAGGGCTGAGAGTGTTCCCTGGAAAGCACTGAGTGGATTCCTTGAGGCTGTGGCATGAAGCCAGTCCTGTTGGTGACTGGAAAGGGAAGCATCCAGGAAATTTCCCAGGTTGGGGATGATGCTGAGCTCTCCCGGGTAGTCAGGTCTTTGCTGACAAGGAGAAAGTCCATCTGGATCTCTCTCCCTGGAGTGAAAGGGTAAAATGGAGGCAGAGGAGGGGCAGTGCAAGGTATCTAAGGGCAGCAGCACCACCAGGTTCAAGAGTTGTTTGGGATTGAGGGCATCTCCCTGGATACTGGGGATGGACTTTGTACATGACCAGGCTCATGTGCTGCCCATAACGCGGATTTCCAGTGGCAGCAAGACAGAAAAAGAGAATTCTTAAGGACTCGGAGGCAGAGGAGGGGCAGTGCAGTCAGGGCTGTGTGTTGTGCTGAGCCCCATCCCTGTCGGTGGGCAGGCTGAGCAGAGCCCTGCCTGCAGCAGCAGCTCCTGGAGCAGCTCACACTGTGCCACTTGGGGCTGCCAAGCTCCTGCCAGGATGTTTGCTGACAAGTGTGATACCCAACCCAGACTGGGGATCCCTGCTGCACTGAATGTAACACCTCCCTTCATTTGGAGCTACATGTTGTACTGGGAGCCTGCAGAAGCATCAGACAGTCCCCTGGGACCGAACACAGACGAGAAATCAGGTTCTTGCCCCAACTGCTGCTGGGTGGCTGCTGTGGGCACTAATCAAACCATAGAAATCTGGTTTTGCTATTACAAGAGCTGTGTCACTGCATCCAGAATTAATTGCAAATGAATTAGCAGGCCTAGGGAGCATGAACATGTAGAAACCCCTGAGCAGCAGCTTGGATCCATGGCTTTAGCTTCTAACGAAGAAGTGTTGCCATAATCAGGTCCCTGGGATGTGATCTATTAATTTTTGTTTTTCTGATTAGAGAAAAGAGAAACTAGGGAATGCCTCTTAACAAGCACGGGGAGTTTCCTTGTGTCTTGTAAATGACCTGAGTTTTGGAGAAAGGTTTCCTTCTTAAATCCTCTACTTCTTTATTTTTATTCATAATAAGTGCACGATAAGAATGTGACACTGCAGTTTAACATAAAGCAACATTTTAAGTCCCTTATCAGCTATAAAAATCTAATATACAGGTCATAATATATAAATAATACAGTAATAAAAAGGAATAGCAGCTAGAGCACCTGTAAGTGCAGCAGATTAGCTTCTGAACTATAATTATTAATTATGAACCACAATTATAGAATGTCTTGGGGTGGAAGGGACCTTAAAGATCATCTCATTCCACCCCCTGCCAAGGGTAGGGACACCTTCCACTAGCCCAGGTTGCTTAGCAAGCCTTTCTCTCTGCTTTCACATTTTCGAAACATCACATTTCTTGTCATATACTTTTTTTAGTATCAAACCCCCAGGTTAAATAGAAGGAAAGCTTTGCTTTCCAGGATTATTACAACCAGGGTGTGCACTGCTGGACAAGACACACATCACTCCCTTGCAGGATCCAAACCCTTTGAAAGGGAAAAGTTGCCTATAACAGCAATATCAGTTTCTTAAAGTACATGGCTCTTCCCCATGTACAGCCTGGGGCTGGGAGGGTGTTCTAACTTGCCAAAAACAAGGGAGGAACAACAGTATCAGAGTCAAACTGTCATGAGTGCTCTGTAAACTCGTGTTTATAGAAACATGTGAGCAAGTCCCTCACTTTGAGTGTAAAGTTTCTCCAGTTTCAGGGCTTTAGATTTCTACATGTACAAACAAATAGTAAAAAAAATCAAATACTTGGCACAGGAAGGATCTGGGGTTTTCCTTAGTGGCTGATAAACAGTGTATCATGCTGTTTAATCAACAAAATCAATTAACACTTCAAAGAAAAGCACGGACTGGCTTCTGCTGTCACTGGCATCAGGAGCAAGGTCTCTTCAATGGAAGGGGTGTTGGTTCCTCAAATCACACCCAGGCTGTTTCATAGGATCATTAACATTGGAAAAGACCTTTGAGATCATCAAGTCCAACCATCAGCCCAGTCTCACCACTGTGTTTCTCATGTACTTTTTGGTGCTGGCATTGATGGCAACGGAATGAGCTGGAGAGCAGTAGCCAAAAGGTCCTCCAAAAGGGAATGAGCAGAGCTGTCAAATGGGGACACACTTCTTACACTTGTTGATGTGCCAGACATATCATACTGGGTCAAAAGTATGGAGTTTGTAAGGAAGAAACACGCTGGGCTTGTTTCTCAGCTCCTCTACCTACAACAGCACCTTCCTCAGTGCCTCAGCATAATAATTGTCTCTGCCACTGTACAGAATTCCTGCTTTGATGGGGCAAAAATCCCAGTGTAGGGCCTCTGATGGGGAAAAAAACCTTGTCTATAAGGTTTTTTTCAAAAGAGTTGGGTTCCCTATAACTTATTTCCTTCCCAAAGCTGCTCTTCTACTCCAGAACCCCAGCTGAGACACAGAGCGCTGGGGAGAACATGGGAGGGTTTTCTCTTGGCACTTGAGATTCTGCACATGGAAATTAGAGTCAGAGAAAGAGATCAGATCCATGAAATAGCATGATTTTCCTAGGGCTACTCTTCGTGCTTTCCTCTCTCAAAGCCTGCAGTGCAGACAGAGCAAGCAATCCAAAAACCAACCAGCAGTGGGAATCGTAGGGATGAGAGGAAAAGGAGACAGGGAGCATTTGGTGCTCCAACCCTCCTCCAAGGGAATTCAGTGTGGGCTTTTCTTGATCAAAGTTCCTACCCCACAATCTATTGTAATTTATGTGTGTTGGAGGCATACAATAATGCTGAGCTAATGTGGTTTTGTACTTAAGTAAACATGTTTTTGGAGTTCCTAATGCATGACAGAAAGGGCTGGATGGAGGGCTCTCCTGAATTAGAAGAAAGGAAAGCAGCTTTGTGAAAGGAGCAATGTGTCTCACTGAGTCATGCCTCAGAAAGTCTGAAAATCAGTATTTTGGTCTTTGATGAGGAGCTGTTTCTTGTAATTAGGGGGCTGAGGACCAAGCAGCCCATTATACCTGAGCTCATTCCACTGTACCTGGGCTCTCCCACCTTTGAAATTCTTACCATCTTTCTTAGAGCAGTAGAAGTCATATTCTCTCTTTGGACTGTAAAATGTAAACATCCCAAATGGGTTTTAAACGAGTGAAAAGCACATCCAGAAGTTCCCCTTGGCTGAAAGGATAAATAGTGACATGTGCTGTCATGGGCAGGATGTAAATTCAGCACTATTACTTATTTTTCTGTCTACTGGAGTCCCAGCATTTCCAACTGTGCAGCTGAGTAACACGTTATTAAACTGAAATGACGTGGTATTTCTCATTCTAAAAGATATTTTTATAAGGTTTCCTTGGAGTCTTCTCTGGGCAGGAGAACTCATCTGCAACACTGACACAAAGCCCAAGTCCTTATTACCAGTGGTGCTTTCCTTCCATTGCTTCAAATTGAGATAGTGAACTATTTCTGTTTGATGTATTTTTAATGCATGCTCTGAAGGATCTCGTCTGATAAACTATCATGAGAAAGGGACCTTCCACAGCATTTCCTAGCACAGCACATGGTTTTGATCTCCAAAGCAAACCACAAGAAGAAAACCACGTGTTAACAGCGTGGGAACACCAAGAAGAGAGACCTTTCTTACTGTGTTTTGAACACGATGAGATTTCTCGACAGTTTTGCCCCACTGACGTCTCTTTCCTCAGGGAGACAGATCCCAGAGTTTGGTTGGAATAACAAAAGCAACTGTAATGAGGAGAATTAGAGAACATGCACGTGTTGAACTGGGATAAGCTGGAAAGCGCTACAGCTATTCCCTCGGTTTCTGTGAGAGGATGGAGTAATGGAGCAGTTGGAAACCCAAGTGCTTACATATCTCACACATCTCAGAGGAGAAACCCAAGTGGCAGGAGCTCTCCTCACACAGGGTTAGGGCAAACCCTGGATTGCATGAAGGATCCAGGTATCCAGATGCACCAGAAATGCTCCCGAGACAACACCCGCAGCACTTGGTCTTGAGTAATGCTGTGATCCTGCCAGTGGAGGGTGTCCCTGCCCATGGCACAGGGTGGAACAAGACGGTCTTCAAGGTCCCTTCCAACCCAAGCCACTCTGTGATTCTGCAATTATGGTTCATAATTAATAATTACAGTTCACAAGCTAATTCACAGCATTTACAGGTGTTCAAAAGCATCAGACTGTTTCAAATATAAGTCCCCCTTGTGCAGAGATAACATTCAACCTCCAAATCCCCAGGGGAAAGGGAAGAGGATTTTGGAGAGCTATCACTGTTTGCCCAATCTGATTTAATATTCTGCTGGGGGCAGGAGAAATGGACTGAACAGACCTAAATTATTTGGTTTTATCTTTTCTCCTAAACAGAATTGTGAAACAAGTTACAGCTCATGAAAGAAAACACAGTAGGTGATGGCCAAGAGAGTAACGTCCTGATGGCAACTCCTGGAGCTCTGGCAGCCTTGGGGCTGTGCCACTGCCCTGGGGAGCCTGGGCAGTGCCAACCACCCTCTGGGGGAAGAACCTTTCCCTGAGATCCAACCTGACCCTGCCCTGACACAGCTCCAGCCCTTCCCTGGGTGCTGTCCCTGGTGACACAGAGCAGAATTCCACTACAGTAAATAAAAGTATCTCAACCTAAGCCCATGTTTATTAACGCCCTTAAAATTAGGTGTGCACTCAAGAGCTATGACTTGTGCTGAGAAGTGGGTTTGAAGTGTTCTCCTGAGCTGGGACTGCACTGATAGTCAGACAAGGAACTGGAGAAAACAGAAGTAAAACCCAAAATAGATGCACACGCACACAAAAATGCAGAAAGAGGGTTTCTTTTTATGTCTGTCTGCTGAGCTTAGTGGGCTTTCTTGGCTAAGTCTGAGCTAAATATTACTGAAAATAGCACAGTACTGTAGTTATTTCAAAGCACTGTCTGTATTTGTTCTGTGCTCTGGGTGGGCAGGAAGCTCCATTTCATAAATCACTTTCAACGAGGCAGTAGGCTATAAAAAGGGAGGGGTTTTTTTCCCTTTAGTGTTTTTAGTTCTGAATGTTCTGAAGTGGCACAGTCTGAACACTGGGAAGAGTTCAAAAAATATGTTTCTTGCTGCTCTACAGACCTTCTCTCACACACAAGAGACCCAGGCAGGCACCCCCAGGCTTCTAGGTCGACCAGGTCATGCTGCTTAGACTGGGCTAAAACATTTAAAAAATGCTGAAGAAGGGTAGATTTAGATGAGAAATTTGGAAGAAACTGTTCCCTCTGAGGGTGGTGACACAGGTTGCCCAGAGAAGCTGTGGCTGCCCCTGGATCCCTGGCAGTGTCCAAGGCCAGGTTGGACGGGGCTTGGAGCAACCTGGGCTGGTGGAAGGTGTCCCTGCCCATGGCAGGGGGTGGGATGGGATGAGCTTTAAGGTCACTTCCAACCCAAAACATTCTGGGATTCTAAAGCATCCCCTCATTCCCCGCCCTGTGCAGAGCCCTCCACAGGCACTTCCCAGGGCACTTCCAGCCTCAGAAGCCATCTGGTGGAATATTTGCCCAGGCAAGAAAACAGGTTAGTTTGCAGGAGTGTCCTGGAACACTTTTGGCTACAATCAGGCAGGGATGTGATGCCGTGTGAGGAATTGGGGAGAAGCAGGTAGAAGAACCTACTTAATCCAGTGATTCTTGAGCTTTCCACTCCAAAAGGATCTAACTGCAGGTTAGGTTGCTCCCTGTGGTAGATGTTAGGAACAACAGGATGGGAGAGAGGCAGAGTCATCTGCCCTCAGCAAGGAAAAGCTGCTGTCTGGTTTGGCTCATGGAATCATGACTGTTCCCACTTACGTCACCAAAACATGGAGATCTCGACATCAGGACTGAAAATGTGCCCTGGGATTTCGGCACTGGCTGCACGTGGCCTTCACAAACACCACAGAGGAACAAATATCACTGGGGGAGAGGTTTTTATCTGGGTTGGCTGTTGCTCCCCAGTGTTGGGGAGAGTCTCACAAACAGGGCTGAGGAAGCATGGGGAGGTCACACCTGATAAATGTCATGCACAGGAACAGCCCCACCCAGACAGCCCTCCCAGATCTGCTGCTGCTGCTGATTCCAGACTGTGCCCAGAACTGGAAGTCTCCATAAGGCATAAACGAGCACATTCAGCACCCTGGCCACCCTCCCAGCTTTTGGCCTCCACAGCTTCCTAAATTTGGGAAAGTTTCTGGAATCCCCATCTCTGGAAGAGTCCAAGGCCAAGCTGGACCGGGGCCTGCAGCAACCTGGGCTAGTGGAAGGTGTCCCTGCCCATGGCAGGGGATGGAACAAGATGGTCTTGAAGGCCCCTTCCAAGCCAAACCATTCCATGATTCTATCCATCTTTCCAGCTCTAAGAGAGCTTGCAGAGAGTTCGTGATGGTGGAATTCATGGTTCACATTTGGATTAGTGCTCCACATTACACATCAGAGCAGTAGTTCTCAAAAAACCCCTCAAACAAACCCAACTCCACCCAAAAGCAGCAACTCCAAAGCTTTTCCTAAGGCCTGGTGGTACTCCTTGACCCCAGCCAGGTCTTCTGTGGTTCTGCTCTGTGGTTCAGGTTTCACCCTGCTGTATTAATTGATCCTGACTTAGAAGGGAACATCAAATGCTGGGAAGGTGCTTTTTATAGTCGGATTAAACCTTTTAATTTTCCACGGCAATTACTAAGAGGAATCATTAAACCCAGGCTGCCAGCTGAGCTCTGTTAGACTGAGCCTCCCATGCTCATCATTCCCTGGCTGCTTTTAGCTCACTCCATTTGTCATTGGATTTCTGTGGATTTGCTGAGTGTTGAAGTTTGCTTTTAAATTGTCTTCCAATCATTGAAACCACACAATGAGATGAGCCATTGTCACTTGATTTGCAGAAAAGGAGCTATCTGGAAATTGGTTCCAGTGGTTCTTCTGTTGGTTGAGTTCACTGTGTGTGGCTTTGATCAGAAACAAAATAAAACCTTGGAAAATTAAAGGCAGGAAAAGTTTGCCCCAAACCAAGTCTCTGAAATGTGAAAGCATTGATTCAAGCTGAGTGACAAATAGCAAAGTCCTCCGTTTCTCCCCAGTGGTGTAAACAGTTAGTTCAAGAGTGTTGTTGCTATTGTTACTTATTTACTGTCAAAATCATAGATATTTGTATTTATATATATATATATAAAACATTTGAGGAAAAGAAAGCTCTTCATGTCAGACAACAACATTTCAGCTCTTCTATAATTTAGACAAGGATTTCAACCCCCAAAAATGTAATTAAATAATACTTTCCATATGAAGTGTATGCCATAACCTGGCTGAGGGAGGTGCACAGCTACTTTTTCACTACTCTCCCCAGCATGCCGGAATTATGGATTTACAGCCTGAATTTCCCCACATCACTGAAGTTTCACTGCACCCCTCAAAGCTGACAAGTGATGTGGACATGCCACACCACTCTCTGTTGGAACTCAGGTCGGCCCTAATTCTTCTCCTAAACCATCACCTGAAAGATGCCACAGCTTGGAAAACCTGCAGGTTTTATCTTTAACATGTTACAAGGGGCTTCATCAGAAAGGGTGGGAACAGCACAAACCCTGCTAAAGACTTAAAGAGTAGCCCTGGGAGAAGGCCCTGGGGGTGCTGGTGGGGCAGAGGCTGGAGCTGCCCCGGCCCAGAAACTCCCCGTGCCCTGGGCTGATCCCCCAGCGTGGGCAGCAGGGCAGGGGGGGATTCTGCCCCTCTGCCCCTCAGGGGAGACCCCCCTGCAGAGCTGCTCCAGCCCTGGGAACAGCACAGCAAGGACATGGAGCTGCTGGAGAGAGTCCAGAGGAGGCCCCAAGGGGATCAGAGGGATGGAGCAGCTCTGCTGGCAGGAAAGGCTGGGAGAGCTGGGATTGTTCAGCCTGGACAGGAGAAGGTTGTGGGGAGACCTCATAGCACCTTCCAGGGTCTGAAGGGACTACAAAGAAGCCGAAATATCAGGAACTAGAGTGGGCTCCCACTGAAATTTCTATTTAGGTTGGATATTGGGTAGGAATATCCACTTGGGAGGGTGGGGAGGCCCTGGCACAGGGTGCCCAGAGAAGCTGTGGCTGCCCCTGGATCCCTGGAAGTGTCCAAGGCCAGGTTGGATGGAGTTTGGGACTGGGGTGAAATGGTGGAAGGTGTCCCTGCTCATGGCAGGGGTGGGACTGGATGAGCTTTAAGATCCTTTCCAACCCAACCCATTCTGGGATTCTATGGTAGCCAGTACCAGTGATGGGATCTGAGCAAGTCAGTCTGAGATGGTGTTCCTCAAATATTCTCCAGCTGCAGCTTTTGCTGGTTAAATTACCTGCATTTTAAAAATAAAAGAATAAATCCAAGAGGTGATTCTCAGGGAGATGTAAATCCCCTCCCATCCCTGGCTCACCAGCACCACTTGTAAAACATAGAATTTTAGTCCAAGAGTCTCTATTAAAACATGCTGTTAGGACTTCATCCAGACACTCATTGGAGACGTGGCTTGAGGCTGGAAGATTGCAGACAAACCAAGAAACTTGGTGACTAAAAACTGGAAATTAGTCTTGCAAAGACCTGGTGTGAGAGGAGAAGTTGGGGACCCAAAATGAAGGATGCAATTGCCAGGAGAGAGCAGCTCTGCACACCAGGACAAGCAGTGCCAGCAGGTTCCACCCAGGAAATAGGATTTGAGTCCCTCAAGAGGATAAAACACCTCCTGACAGAGGAAGGGCAGAGAATTCCAGCTTCTCTCCCATGTTCTCTGCCCAGGAAGGCCATGAGGAAGCCACCTTCCTTTTTATGATGAACTGTGAAATGATGCTACAGAAGCAATTTAAGGAGAGAAGTTCCTGGGATGTGGTTTCAGGAAAAACACCTCCTGTCCCATGCAGACTCCAAAGGAATTGTGTTTCCAAGCTGTGTGCTGAGCTCCCCTCTGGCTTAGAAGACAACCAGTGTGAACACAAACAAAGGAGATGCAACGTGCCACCTACAGTAGCTTGTTTTTTAGGCCAGATTGATTAGGCCAGAAAGGTTTGCTCATCTTTAAATCTGTATTTTACAGCTAGTTTTTAAAGTACCTCAGACTTTTTAAAACTCTTTCTTTGCTTGATACAATTCTCTCACAGAAACTGCCCAGGACTCAGAAAGGTAAGAGGAAGGGCTCTTAAATCACCCCACATAACTCATTCTGGAAATGCAGGACTGCTCTATAAACCTGCACCTTTCAAGCCCATTGTCCCTTTTCCTTGCTTTAGGGCCTGCCAAAGCAGCATCCTGCTCTGGAGGCTTAGCTCAGCCTTCCATACATCTCAGGAACACCCCAGAAAACTCCCATTTTAATTCCAACCCAGTTTACATGACTGAGTAGTTGATACTTGCTACTTACTATTCATCAGCTATTTACTATTCAAAGAGGTTGTGGACTTCCCACCCCTGGAAGTGTCCAAGGCCAGACTGGCAGGGCTTGGAGCAACCTGGGCTAGTGCAAGGTGTCTCTGTCCATGGCAGGGAGTGGAATAAGATGAGCTTTAAAGTCCCTTCCAACCCAAAGCATTCTGGGATTCTATGATTTATCAAATAACAACTGGCTCCCTAAAACGTGACATCCTGCAGACATCCCTAATCACCTTCATCTTCCTAACAATAAGATCTTAATTCAAGATACATATTTACACCTTTTGTCTCTGCTGAAAATATACTTACACCAAAACTTGTCAAAACCACCTCAGGGATGTGGGGTTTCCTTTAACTACCTCTGGGGGCACCTGGGAGCCAAATCCTTCAGAGAGCTTGAGAAAAAAATAACCATAGAATGCTTTGTGGTGAGATGGACCTTAAAGATCTTCTTGTTCCAACCCCAAATGCCACTCACTAACAAGGGTTCCCTTGCTTTTCCCCCATTTTTACTGCACTGGGTGACCAAGAAGCTTTAATGTGTTTCACAACTTCTCTTGGCCGTGCTGTGTGTTTGTATTTTAAGGAGAGCTAAGTGCTCTTTAGGATGAGTGGATGATAACTCAGCCTCCTGCTGACATTTTCTTACAATCCAAAGCACCACAGTAGCCACCCATCCGCTGTGTTCCCTGCTAAAACACATGGAAAGAACTTGGGAAATAGTTAAAGCAGACTCTGAGTTGCTGGAGCTCTTGGAAGCCGTTGATTCTTCTCTGGATCACAGCAGCTCATGGAAGGAGGATGACAGAGACCAGAAAGGCGAAGGTGATGGAGAGATGGAAGAGCTGGGAGACAACACATCTTGTAAAGTGCTTCCTCCTGTGCCTGGCTGGGAGGTGGATCACTCATCTGCTGCTCGTTTTGGTGTTTGTGGTGTGTGTGTTTTTTTAACTTCCATCGCAATTCCTCAAGACTCCCCTCCTGGCTTTCCTTGTTTTGGTGGTGAGCAGTGTATGTTTGTGTAAGGGGTGTCAGGGGACTGAAATTGTGATACCAACCAGCAATTTGGGTGTGTGGGTGAAAATTAACTGTTGTACTTGGTTATTTTATGGGCCCAAAATATGGCTGTTAAAAACCCCAACATTCACCATATGAGCTTTCTGTATCCAGGCCATAAAATGTCTGGGATACATAGACAGGATCCAAGCCGACTTCCTGCCATGAAATTGTACTTCACTAATGATCACTCCAGCCTGTTTTCTAAACTTGGAGACCTCTTGTTTTCCTCAGAGGATATTATATTGTTTGTCTTTGGGAAAAAAATAAAATGTTTGTGTGCTACAGTTGTGAAGTTTACAGGGCTTTAAAAACTCACCTGAAACGGGGCTGAACTCAGTTCAGCCTGGGTATGGAAAGCAAAAATATACATCTGAAAGCTGCGAGAAAGTAGAAAGGTCAAAGGTTATTTAAAAAGATAAGTGTCTATCAAAAAACACATTTAAAATCAAACCCCCAATTTAAAATCACTGATGGAAGTTCTTTTTCAGGTGGGGCTCTCTCTCCTCCCCACTGTTGACCCTTGTTTTTTTTCTCAAGTGCACTCTTTCCCCAATCTCCCCAAACACTGCTTTTCTAATCACAACTTTAAATAGAATATATGCAATTGTTTGTCGTGAGACAGGTTTTGGTACTGCTCTGAGCTGTTCAGTGGGCATCTGGAGAAGTTTCAGGTTTCTGAAACTGCATCTCCACTGCCTTGCAACCAAAAAATCCCAGTTCAGAGCACTGATCCTGTATGGAAAAGACTTTATACAGGGAAAAAAGCTTAAACTGAGATGTGATGGGAAGAATGTGCATTTAAAGTTCACATTTAAATTTAAAGTTCACTTAAAGGGGGTTTTATCTTTCAGCATCACCCTGGTTAGAGCTGGTTTCTCAGAGCTGCCTTTGAAGACAAAAGTCATTTTTAGGTGCCTGGGTTGACAGTGGAAGGCTGATAAAGATGGATTGGGAAGAGGACAGATGAGCCTCATCATCAAGTACCTCAAAGCTGTTTTAAGTGCTACCTAAAACTAAGCAACCTCCTAATCCTTTGGATTAATCAGAACCTTTTCCTAGCAGGAGAAGCAAACACAACTCCTGTTTGGACTTCAGCTCAGCGAGGGTTTTGAGGATCAAAGCTGGGATTTTCGGGTTCCTTTTGAACAGAAAGCTGGTGTGATTAGTGTCACACATGTCTGTGACATACCAGGTGACATGCAGAGAGCAGTGAACGCCGCAGCCACAGAGGCAAAAAGGACAAACTTCTTACTCTGTTCCCACATTTAATGGCCCTTCTTGAGAGGCTTTGGCTCACATGTGGGCTGTGAGTGTCAGCCTCACACACGAGGCTCTGTGCAAGAGAATTCCCTGCTTCCCAGGGCACACACACTTTAGGAATAAAAATGTTTCCATGTAATTCCAGACGCAGCTGAGGTGGGATTTTTAATTTGGTCACTCCCTCTACTGGAGGCTTTTTGCCTAGGCCTTGTGTGGATGGTTTTCTCATTAACTGCTGTTTAATCAGGCTTTATAGGCTGTTGGGGGGTTAATAATTCATTTCAAAAAACCAAAATAACTGCTTTTAAGTCATTTTTTTGTAGCCTCCAGAGTGCAAACAGTGCAGGGCTGTAGGAGCAATGAAGCAGCATCACTGTGGTGCAGCTTGTCATGACTCTGTCGTGATCACAGGCACTCAAAGATGGCCCAGGACACTTCACAGGAGTTTCAGGCCCTTCTTTCTCGACAGGAGTCATTAAACAGCATCTTATTTTTAGCTTCTCAGTGTCCCCTCTAAGCCACACGTTGTCAGGATCCTAACACAGTTTACTGCTGGGATTTCCAAAGCTGACTCCCACCTCCTTTTAAGTATTCCTGAAAATGGAGAAAAGGGCATTGCAGGATATATCTCCGATAGGTTTGAGCTCAAAGAACAGGGGTGAGGAGATCACTATGGATTTCAGTAACCCATTCAACTTCCATTGCCTAAACCCAGCAGATCCAGAGCAGTGCTTTGAAGGCTTTGCAGCACTCACCTAATATTTAGTTTGGAGGAGGCTCTGTGTAAAGGTCAAAGCCTCAAAAAGGCTAAGTAAATGTAATTCCAGCATATTTTGGCTGAGGAAGATTAATAAAATGCAGTAATAACAAAAAGCTCAATGAATGGTCAATATAATTAATTCTTAACTTCACTTAACTTATTTGTAGTAGCAGTATGAGACTGATGGAAAAACTTTTCCTGCCTTAACACATTTCAAATGGAGAGATTGGGACGTTTAATGAAAAGCTTTGATGGGAAATGATTTATTTCCATTAATCCAAATCCTTGTCAACAGCAGAACTACTCCATCCCCACACAGGCTCTGTGCTGCTGAGGTGTATTTACATTGCTGTATGTTTGGTGGCTCCCCCTACAACACTGACCCAGCTCAGAAATTGCAGGGCTCCAGCACCGCAGGCTTTTCTTAGCCGGGTTTGGTTAAGTGAGGGCTGTGTTTAAACCAGGGAGAGCCTCTGTCTGACATGGGCACACATTCCAACCTCGCTTGTTTGCAGATTCCCAGTGGAAACTGTCATCTCTCCTGTCTGGCTTTTCTGCTGAGCTGCTGTCACAGTTCTTTTAAGATGGAGATGGGATATTAGGAAGGAATTGTTCCCTGGGAGGGTGGGGAGGCCCTGGTTGCCCAGAGAAGCTGTGGCTGCCCCTGGATCCCTGGAAGTGTCCAAGGCCAGGTTGGACGGGGCTTGGAGCAACCTGGGCTGGTGGAAGGTGTCCCTGCCCATGGCAGGGGATGGAATGAGATGGGATTTAAGGTCCCTTCCAACCCAAACCACTCCGGGATTTTTGGGAGCAGTTTTCAAGTGACTGGTGAAAGTCTTTGTTTTCCCTCCACTTCTCTCCATTTCTTCTGCCTCCCTTTGATCTGGTGGCATCATTACCTGGGAGAGGTTTCACCAAATCCCTGGGTCACCTCATCAGACAGCAACACACTCAGCCTCTGACTTCTGGGAATGGGCTCTGTGTGGGAATAGACCTTCCCTTGGAGAGGACACCCTGGGATCAGCCCCTCAGCTCACTCCCATCTCAAATTTAGAGTTCAAGGAGCATTTGGACAACACTCTCAGGGACAGGGTGGGATTGTTGGAGTGTCCCGGGCAGGACCAGGAGTTGGACTGGATGATCCTTGTGGATCCCTTCCCACTCAGGATATTCTATTCTATGATTATTTTGGAAGGTCACCCTCTCAAAGAGATGAAAGTCTTCCATTGCACCAGTCCTTTATGTGCCGGGTTGATAAGTTTAATGCAGAAATTAACAATAATACAAGTGAAATACCTAGTCTGTGTTACTCAGTAGCATCAGGGGTCGCTACAGAAACCTCTGATCTGTGGGGTTTACACTGTGTGTCAGGGGCTTATGTCTTGCCTGGGTCAGGGGCCACTGCAAATATTGGAGTTTCACAGGAGAAATAGGGGATTCTCCCACATCTATTGAATGCAGTGTGTAACCTGGTATAGAAATCTGGGAAGAAAAGACAAATCTCTGCCTGTCATGCTCCCACCACATCTGGCTGAGAAAAGTCTCGGAAATCAGAAGTACAAGAGAAGAATTTCTAATCAACTAAACAGGAACTGTTAGACATGGGAAGTTAAAAGGCAAATTTCCAAGTGTTCAGAACATGCTGAAGAGATGGCCGTAGAGAGGAAGGAGTGAAAATATTGAAAAATAGTAAACTTTAAGGCATTTTTTCATGTGTTAAGACATTTTAAGGTATTTCTCAAAGCTGTTGAATTGGTATTTTTGATTGCAGCATCTGATAACCCAAAAGCTCTGAAACTTCATGAGAAAAATCACTTAATTCTTCCTGATAATCACAGTCAAACCACATCCTTGAAGATTTCTGCTCATATACAGCTACAGGAGCAGGTGGTTAAAGGTGATTAAACAGCATAAGATTTTCCAATTACTCTGATTGTAGCAACATCCCAAACAAATATCCTTCCAGTGAATCAGTGGGAGAAATCCCAAGGTCAAGTCCAGGTCTGCTGTGCAGGTGGAGCTTTGTGTGCTGACATCCAGCAGGAATTTGGCTGCTTAACAGGCTGGTTTGCTGCATATTTAGTAGCTGCAAAACATCCCTAAGCTTTATGTTATGACACTTGAAAACACCACCTGTGCTACTGCAGACACAAAAAAAAATGCCATGGAAGCTCTGGATGAACAGGAAACCAGGAAAAAGCCCATGGCACAAGGCAAAGTGGCATCAAACTGCCCCAAAATGATGGGCTGAGTCAGAATAGCAACAGCAGAAGGTGAACATCTCCTGTACTGGCACTCTCAGGTAACCTGTGGAAGTGTCATTTGAAGTCTCCAAATCTCTCTTGGGAGGCAAAAGTCGATTTCTCTGCCCACAAGGGTAGTAAATGCTGCACTCTTTTTTACTGTTCAGGTCAAAGAACCATCTGAGAGCACGTGGTGCATTCAAACATAGTTCCCCCTTCCTTGTCCCCACAGTCCTGCTGTTCATAGGTGTGAAGTGAAGCACAAGTGAAGTGGGCTCTGCCCAGGAACAAAAGGCCGAGACAAAATGTTCCAGGTTCCCTCAACCTTTATGATCTAACTCTGCCTGGTTTTGGCAAAAAACCCAAACCAAATAAAATCAAAATATAATGAAAATGTAATTCCTTATGATATTTCTGCCTCCTGGTTATCCACATCCATGCTACAGCCCACGGCATCCAGGTCAGACATGGACACGAAGCTCAGCTACCACAGGAACCAGCATTTGCAGTCATATGCAACTGCCCAAAAGTTTCAGAATAAAGATGCTCTGGGGTTAATTTGTGGGCTTTGGATTTTGCTTTGGTTTGGGGTTTTTCCTCCAAATAGTTGAGAACCTCAAACTTTTAGGAGCTGTGAACTGTCTGGCCTAAACTTGCCTGTGAATCCCAGTAAAATGAATACTGTAGACTTTTTTTCCCCCCAGTGGAACTCCCCAGGCTGCTGTGGATGTGCTGTGGATTTTCATGCGTACTGGGGATTTTCATATGTACTTCCTCAATTAAACAACTTTCCAGGCTCCCTCATCTGTTCCCAGCTACATCCTGTGATTCCCAGTGCCTGTTGCTGCCTCTCAATCTGGTCAGCACAACTTCCATGTCCTTATCAGTGACTCATCCGCATATTTGAAGATCTTAAGAGTGAATCACATCTCCATGTTTGCCGAATTCCTTCTGCTGCCTGTGGAGGAAGGCTCGGACTGTAGAGCAGAGCTCAAGGCAAGAGAGACTTTGATGTTTTAGGGCCTTTCTATGAGTCCAAAGAGAGGATTTAAATCAGTTTATTAAATCACACTCTTGAGTAGTGACACCGTAAAGCTCATCCTTCAGTTTTTCAGGCAGAGACTGAACTCGAGGTATAATTAAAATGTTTGGTTTTTTGAACCTGGCATTTGAAATATGTTGTTGCTGCTGTTGGAACAGCTCTGTCACATCAGATCAGTGGAGGAAGTGTCACTCAGCACAACGGGCCACAGGCTGTGCATATAAATTGTCTCAAATCTTCCCTTTCAAATGTCAGCTGACAAATCCAAAGGAGAATTGCATAAATACCAGTTCTACATTAAAGACTTAACTCAGGGCTCCTGTCTACTGACGTCTGAGAGCTCCAAACGCAGGGAAACCACACAGAGTTAATGATAATTGATATCATATGGGCTTTATCAAAGCTTCCCCCAGAAAAAGCAGCTTAAGGGAAAAATCCTTAAATGTGTGTCTTGACCACAGTCTACCAATCTCCTTCCGCACTGGAGCCTTTAACTAATTTGTTGGTTTAATTACCGACGCACAGGAAAGTTTGCAAGAATGATAACTGTGTATCCTTCTTGATTGCCTCTTGTAACATCAAGTGGTCTTTAGGAATTAAAAATAACCCCCTGAGTGCAATATGTGAACCTGGGAATTTGGTCTGTGCCTAAAAGTGGACTGGCAGCAAAAAATCAAAGCAGCAGCGAAGCACCAAAGCCCTGAAATTGCTGTGTCAGAGAGTTTAACTGCAGCCTGCAAAAATTCAAAATGGGTCAAAATCGAGATCAACCAGGCTTCAGGCTCTAGTTTGAGGGGGGTTTAGGGGCTTGTTAGGTAAGTCCTAATGTGCCACATACCTCTATGTTTAATTGGACGGGTAGTGTAGCCTCCTGCACCAGGAGGAATGACCAGAAGGTCAAATAGAAGAGAGAGGCGGGGGAGGAGGAGGAGGAAGTGGTAATTGAGGAGACAAGAGATGATTGTGAAAGTGCTCGGAGGAGTCTGTGTGTCTGGCAAGATGCAACGGGCTGAGCTACAAACAGGAGGGCAGGCACAGAGGGACAGTCCTGCTCCGTGCCCCCTCCCCAGCACAGCCATGTCCCTGTGGACTGTCCCCAGCACTGCCCAGCAGCAAAGCAAAGCCTAATTAACCCTGCTATCTACCCCGGTGGAATGAGGAGATATTGGCCATGCACACATTCACACCTTCCTGAAACGATGACATGGAGTCAGGAGGGAAATGACCTTCCTCCTGTTCCGGCTCAGTTTACAGAAGACCTTCTCTATCCTTCCTCTGCTGTTTATAAAATGCAGTATTTTATAAATGTTCTGCAATAAAACTTCCCTGGGACCCAGGCCAAACTGTCAGCCCTCAGCACAACTCTGCACACCCAGCAAATAAACATCTTTCCCTGTGAGGGTGGGGAGGTCCTGGCACAGGGTGCTCAGAGAAGCTGTGGCTGCCCCTGGATCCCTGGAAGTGTCCAAGGCCAGGTTGGACGGGACTTGGAGCAACCTGGGCTTCTGGAAGGTGTCCCTGCCCGTGGCAGGGGGTGGAATGGGATGGGATTTAAGGTCCCTTCCCACCCAAACCATTCTGGGACTCTGTGATTCCATGACATCAGGGAAAGAGGGATTGGAAATGCATGAATCAGGTCTTGTGTCACAGACAAAGTGCAAAAACCTCAAAGGCCTCACTAGAAAACAGGGATGAAAGAAGAATTTGGGCAATTCTATTACAGATGGAAGTGTCTGAGGCACAGAGGACATTAGAGAGCCCAAGAGACACCACAAGAGCAAAGGGCAGCATTTACTGTAGGAGGGCACAAGAAACTACAATAGAAATGAGAGAAATCAAGAGTCTGATGATTACAGTTCATCAGGGCAAAGAGTGATGAATCCAGAGGAACAGCTCATGAGGACACTGGGTTTGTTTCAGATGTTCAGTAGCCAATCTGCCTGACTGGGAATGAAGTGTTGACCTGGCAGGAAACCTGGCAGGATCTCACCTCACTTTCACATGTATAATCTTATTAATATATTTTTTTGATTTCAGGGGATTCTCTCTCAGATTACATCCCAGAATCCCTGAGGTTGGAAAAGCCCTCCCAGCCCATGGATCCCCCCTGTGCCCGATGCCCCCCTTGTCCCCCAGCCCAGAGCACTGAGTGCCACATCCAGGCCTTCCTTGGGCACCTCCAGGGCTGGGGACTCCAAACCTCCCTGGGCAGCCCCTGCCAAGGCCTCACCACCCTTTCCAGAAATTCCTCCTCATGGCCAACCTGAGCCTCCCCTGGCACAGCTGGAGGCTGTTTCCTCTTGTTGTGTTATAAATGGACTCATTATTTCCAGCAGTTTGCTAACAATTGTTTACCTTATACCTGAAAAACATCCTTTATAACCCCCAAGACATATTTTTAAAATATCACAACCTCAAGCCTCTGTTAAAATACTCAACCTGCTCCTCAGAATTCCTCCTCAGGTCTCCAAGCACCACCTTGTGCTTATACACACTCACACCTCTGTAGAAACCATTGTGATAATAAATTTGGGATGAAGAAGATACATAGGGAGAGAGAATGAAGAGCTCCTTATGTAGCACCCCAAAATCTTATTGGCAATATTCAGTTACTGGAAAGCTCCAAGAAAATAGCAAGAGAATAACAAGTGGAACCCCCTGTGTTGTTTGGGGAATTTTTTTCCCTATAGATAGACAGGATGGAATATCTAAGCAAAAAAAAAAAAAAAAGATTGTTACTTGGACTTTTTCAATAGGGGCTTTAAGAGCAATTGCAGTTTTCAGAAAGAACACACAGTTATTAATATATAATCTGGTTTTAATGAGGCTTTTCTCTGGTGTAACAAGTACCTTCAGCACAGCTACAATCCATCTTTATAATGCACACCATTTGGCAAGAGAGACATTACAATTATGAGGAAAATATCTGAAAGTGGCTGTGTGGTATTTTTGGAGTTGCATTGTAAAACACAAAGCCACAGCAGCACATCATTCTAATTCAAATTTAAAGGCAAGAAAACTCAATATTAAGTACTTTCTTCTGCAACTGCTCCAAGATTGATGTTCTGCTGCTTACAAGTATAAACAGTAGTTGAGCTAATGGGTTTTTAAAATAGGCAGAACTTAAAACACTCAGAGGCATACCAGCTTTTGGCTTGTGATCCCTTCTACTCTGCACTGCAAAAGAGGTTGGCAGACAACCACAACCAGCCTTGGAAACCTTGGTCCCAACTTGGAAGCCTAGGAATGGGGGAAAAAATGGATACTGGCATTAAACAGTTGGTCTGTAGTCATAGAGTCATAGAATTCTGGAATGGTTTGGTTGGGAGGGACCTTAAAGCTCATCTTGTGCCACCCCCTGCCATGGACAGGGGCATTATTCCTGCTCAATTTTCCCTGTTTTTAAATAATTACTCCTGTGTAAATACCTTCCCTCTCACCCACAGCACCTTTAATTGCCAAACTGTTATTCCAAAGCTGTTTTAACTGGGAGTTGGGAGTCACACAGCAATGGGCTTTCCCTGAAAGCCTGAAAGAATGTGAGACTTGAGAGAATGAAAAAGAGACTTAAAGAATGAAAACCTGAAAGAATGTGAGATTTAACTTGGCTTTGCAGACACCCCACTGGCTCCTCCCATATGGATGATGTTTCTCAAAGCCTCAGGTAAGCCTGGTCTAGAGCACAGGCCCTCCTTATGTGACTGGGGGACCTTCCCTAGCCCTGTCTTTGGAGTTGGGAGAAAGAAAAAGCTGCACTTAAATGACCATTTTACAGAACTCCCAAGTCCCTCATTTGAAACCGACTGTCCCAACAGATCTGGGGATGCTGCACATACAAGCAAACTGATTTAACCTGAATTATCCTTGCTGCTGGGGGTTTGTTACTCCCTTGATATCATCCAAGGTTACTGACACTGGAAATGATTCAAATTTTGGTGAGCAACTCAATTCCTCTCCTCACGCTCCTGCTCAGCTGCCATTTGTGGGTCTGCAATAGGCTGGAGTCTTTTTCCTTGCTGGCCCCAGGACTTGTGCAATTAAAAAAAACCTGGAAGCATTATCTTTTCCCTTTCCTTCCTTTCTATTTAAAGGCACCATCTTTCTCCTTCCGTTATCCTCCCTCCCCTCCTCCCCGCTGGCAATTTGTTAAAGACCCCGGTTAGACCTTTGTTGTTTTACTGTGGAACAGCCTATCAATACCATCTGTTGATAACAGGACACAGGGGCTGGAAGCATTTTGGGGTTGTATTTTTGATGTTCAAGTTGAGCCTCGTCAGCTCTTGGCAAACGAAGATCTGGATGTTGGCTCCACATCTTGTGGCTCCACGTCTCGTGTGTGCACAGCCCCGAAATCCAGCGGAGGGGGATGAGGCGAATGCTCCTTCCAAATCCATTGGAATCTGCTGGAGAGCCACAGGATCACAGCTGCTGGAGACATTTCTTAGGGCCTCACAAGTGTCACGCTGGGTCCAAACAACTGTTTCAAATGTAATGGTGGGTAATAAACCAAGTAGCACTAAGGGAGCCAAACAGGACGGACACCCGGTGTAAGAAGCATCTCAGAGTTTAGGTTGCTATCCCAGGTTGCTCCAAGCCCCATCCAACTTGGCCTTGGACACTTCCAGGGTTGGGGCAGCTACAGCTTCTCTGGGCAACCTGTGCCAGGGCCTCCCCACCCTCACAGGGAGGAATTTCTTCCCTATATCCAACCTGGATTTCCCTTCTTTCCATTTAAACCCAATCCCCTTTGTCCTGTCAGACCAGTTCCTGACAAACCTCCAGCTTCCCTGTAACCCCTTCAGATCCTGGAAAGTGCTGTGAGGTCTCCACACAACCTTCTCTTTTGCAGGTTGAATAGCACCAATTTTCTCAGCCTGCCAGCTTTCTTACCTCAGTGGAAACTGCTGAAGGACTGAAAAGCTGGGCAATAAAATGTCAGATCCAGGTCAACATTGATCCATGGAAACAATGCATAAGGGAAACAAAATTCTAATTGCAGACACAGAAATGGTGAGAGCAGAGATGACCTCTAGCAAATCAAGCAAGGGTTTACATTGGAAGGGACCTTAAAGCCCATCTCATCCCACCCCCTGCCATGGGCAGGGACACCTTCCACCAGCCCAGGTTGCTCCAAGCCCCGTCCAACCTGGCCTTGGACACTTCCAGGGATCCAGGGGCAGCCACAGCTTCTCTGGGCACCCTGTGCCAGGGCCGCCCCACCCTCACAGGGAAGGATTCCTTCCCAATGTCCATCTACCCCTGCCCTCTGGAAGTGGGAAACCATCCCCCCTTGCCTCCACGCCCTTTTCCAAACTCCCTCTTCATAGATGCATCTGTATAATAATAGCATAAAACATTATAAATACATCTTTACATTTTGGTATCCATATAAATGTAGCTATATTTCTTTGGCTCCCCCTGGCACTGCCAGCACAGCATGGACAGGGCTTCACACGAGGCAGAATTTGAGCAGGAGCATTTTCCTCGTGTTCCAATGTTTTTCCATCAGTGGTTCTGTGTTCCTCTCCAACCAAGCCACTTGTTACCTGCCAAGCATCCTCCTGGCTCTCTGCAGTGGGGGTCCATAAAGACTTTTTGCCTCTATCACCACAACCTTGTTTACCTCATCCTCAAAGGAACCTGGGGATGTGAACCTGAGCCTGAGGATTCTGAGCTGCCAACATTTGAAACGGGCCTGATTTAAATCATTAATGATATCCCTGCATCTAAAATCGAGCACAGACTGACAGGCTCTTTAGTTCAAGAAGATTATGCTGTCTTGAGATGGCAAACAGGGCTGTAAGTGGGGGGAAATATAAAAGAAAAAAGGAAATTATATGGTTTAGCTTAGGTAGTGGGGCAAGACTGAGATGCTTTTTGTGGAGATGAACATCCTCATCCCTCATGCTAAACACTGTCTTGGTACAATACATAGTGTGGTCCTAAACCTAAAACTGGATCAGCTGAATATAAGTCCTCCTTCCCTGTATTCCCTGAACAGCCTAAAATCCTGTCAACCTGTATCATAATCAAAGAATAATCGTTTTCCCAGTGTCTCCCACTGTTTTCTGCCAGTGACATGTGCACTCTGCTCCCAACAGGATAAACTCAGTGAGCTGGGTGCCAAGCCTAGAAGTGAGATAAAGAGTTGTCTTTATAATTCAGACATAGACAGCCCTTGAAATGCCAAAGGTGCTTAAATTAGAACAGTATGTAGCAGGAATCAGGTTTTCTTAGTAGTGTTACAAAATCCTCCAACAAATAACAAAACAATCAAACCAAACCCCCACAGCAAATACCTGTGTGTTTGATTTTTATCTTGCTGCCCCTCACAAAACTGCCACAAAAATTCAGTCCCCTCCCTCAACCCCAACCCATTTTATATGGAAATCAAACACACCATAAATGAACTCCTGCTTCCTGTTAGTCCCCAAATACTGATATGACACTGTTTCTGGAAAGAAGCAGCCTCATCCCTCTTTTACATCAAGTTGATTAATTGTTTTTCCATTTGTATTCTTTGTGATGTTCCTCCAAACACTCCACAAATTATCTGGCCTGTGGAAAGCCAGAAGTTGTTTGGCTTTTTTTTTTTTTTTTCCCACCCCCCCTTCCTCTTTAAACCCAAATGCAGCTTGAGAGACTTTAAGCTCTCACATTAGTTTTAACTGCTCCAGTGTAGACCTGCTGGCACCATGGACGGGGAGGGAGGGCTCCACCACGCCGAGAAGATGCACCCGGTGCCGTGGCCAACAAAGAGCCAAAACGACCCCTATTATTAGTGCTAGTGAGACTAGATTTACCATATTATTAATCATTAAAGCCTGACTCCAAATTCAGACTGCCTTGGTGGGTCAGGGAGCTTTCCCAGAGCTCATTAACCGCTCTGGGTTCTCATTTACTCCTCCTGCAACAACCTTTTTCCTGATGCACGAGGGCAAAAATGAAATACAGGTGATTTGTCTGCTGGGGGGGGGTTGGGGTTGCTGCTTGATCTCGACAAATAGAAGCAGCGGGAGTATTTTGCTTGTCAAGAGGACAGTAATTCTTCAAATCCCCCTCAAGAGATAATGAGTGGCAGCGTAATGCTTTTGATCTGTCATAATTATAAAATAAAAGAGAACGGATGCAAAGCTCGTGTGCCACGGGAAGGTCACTCTTTTAACCATCTAGGATTCCCTCTGTGGCTAATCCTGAACAACACAGGCTATTTTTAGGCACAATAGTGGGTCCTTATACATCCTGTCCCTATAAAAGCAGCGCCTCACTGCTGATTCTCCTCTAGGGCAGCTAATGAGTAGGTAGGAAAATGATGTCTCTGTACTTTTGACTTCCATGCTATTCCAAGGAAGGACAGCAGGAACGTCTCCTCTCTGGCGTCAAAGAGTCCCCCCGCAGCATACATGCAATTTAAATTATTACAAGGCAATGTTACAAGTATGAACCCCAGCACAAAATAAAGTAATTACAGTTAATTAGGCAGCCAAAAAAAAGAAGTGATGGCCTGAGACTCGCTGCCTTAGATGTAGCCTTCTGTGGACTTAACACAGGACAGGTAATGAGTGAAACTTCAAAGTGTAAGCAACTCAACTACTGCTTAATTAGTGGAGCCTTGGTCACAAATACAACAAAACAACAACAAAAAAATACAACAAACCCTCAATTTTCTGTTGTCAAAGAAATTCTGACAGAGATCCTGTGTCTCAGAGAGATCCTGAAATTATGATTATTCTATTAAGTATGTGTTTGGGCTCAAAAGCAAGTTTCTGTTAGTACAGATTTTGGATCCTGTGAGTCCCCTGATGGGCTCATCGCACAGAATCTACCCCAGTGAGACACTTTTCCCAAGTCAGAAAGGAAGGAAGATACAGAAAAAGTAGGCATGGTACCATTAGATTTTTGGGTACAACCTCTCTCAGTTTTGCTGTTTCAAATCTGGGATTCCACAGTTGCCGGGGCCCCGTCAAGAAACCTGTGATGCTTCCATAAGATCCCACTGCTTTATCATACAATCCAACATGGAACACAAGAGTGGGTCTGAACAGCATCACGAGGCACTCTGTCACCTCTGGGCCAGCATTTTATTCTGATTTCAGTCAGGGGTGAAAAGAAGCTGTTTGTGGGTGAGGGGTGTGCACTGGTACCCAGAACCCCCCGTGCCCTGGGCTGATCCCCCAGCGTGGGCAGCAGGGCAGGGGGGGATTCTGCCCCTCTGCCCCTCAGGGGAGACCCCCCTGCAGAGCTGCTCCAGCCCTGGGAACAGCACAGCAAGGACATGGAGCTGCTGGAGAGAGTCCAGAGGAGGCCCCAAGGGGATCAGAGGGATGGAGCAGCTCTGCGGGGAGGAAAGGCTGGGAGAGCTG
>VYXB01003476.1:93449-105285 GCA_013397135.1 Pachyramphus minor | reverse complement strand
AATGGGATGAGCTTTAAAGTCCCTTTAAAGTCCCTTCAAAGTCCTTTCCAACCCGAACCATTCTGGGATTCTGTGATTGCTCTCATCCCATTTCTCACACACATCACACAGTCAGTCCCTGCTCCCCAGAGGTGCTCAGGATGCATTGACAGGAACCTCAGCAACCAATGGAGCCTTTGTTTCATGCCTCTGCCTCCAGCTGTGTGTTTAGTGGTGAGAACAGCAGGAAGACAAAATAACATCTCTTATAAAGATTTCCACTGTGCTCAGGTTTTTCCTCTCAGGCCTCTTCAGTGCAACAGACCCTTCATGAGCCCTGGAGATTTTGCTCATTTTAACTTTCCTTGCCTGTCTCTCACACCTTTTCTCCTTTAATTTCTCCTCTCACACCCATCTTTCCCCCCTGCTTGTTGTCCATCTCTCCAGAGCCAGGCTTTTCATTCCCATCTGCTGAGCTGCTTTACACGCCCCCTTCAGACGTTATGTCTGAGATAGAGGCAGCACAGGAAAAGGTGGGGGATATTATCAAAATACACAATTCCATCCTCCTAAATTCTTTATTTCAGGAGTTTCAGAGAAAAAAATCTTTTTTTTTTTCTGTGGAGGGGAGCTGTGTTTTCATGTCCTCTCCACCCCCTCCTCAACCAACAAAGCTACAAATAACAAAAGAGGCAAAATGTTGCTAGAAAAAGACTTCTCATTCCCTGATTCCACATCTCAAAACTCTCTCAGGTGCTAATTTTGGAGTAGTAGCTCCATATCCAGGAATCATTAAATACCAGCTTGTCCCAGTTGCATCCCAATATTTTTATTTTGTGAGGCATGAGGAGACTGCCCTGCTGGGCTAAAACTACTCGCTCTTTAAGCTGGGCTTTAGGTGAGCAGGTACATTTGCCCCAGTGTGAGTTGTGCTTTCTACCTGCTGACTGAAAACACTCAAAAAACCCCTCAGCACTTGCAGTTTTGCACTTTTCCCCAGTATTTCTGCATGTGTAGCAAAATTCAGGCGGTTCTGATCACTCTCTTCAGTGAACCAAGAGGGAGAGTTTCCACTCTATTGAATTTTGGTTGTGTTTTTTTAAGAGGGACTTTTCCTTCTCTTCACCCGTCCCCTGGATGAAACACTGGATTATTTTATTTTTCCTTTTGTCACCCTTTCTAATCATAAGATATGGAAAAAAGGAGCATATGAGCTCATATTTGCAGTGCCCTAAGAGCAGCGATGGGGCAGATGAAGGGACAATACAACAGAAGTTCCTGCTTGCAAATGACAAGAAGGCAAAAGTAAGAAGTCAAAAACTCCTGGAGCCAGGGAATTAGCACTGGTATTAACTCAGAAGTGTGGCCCACCATGGGCAGAAGCCACCACAGGTGCCCCAAACAAAACCCAGGTAGAGAGGATTCAAGTCCACAAGGGAACGGTAGCCCTGAGCCCACACGTCACCCTGTGGTTGGCACCCTGCCCTCTCCACTGGCTGCACTGGGTGCCAAGACCTCACACATGGGGTGGGTTAGAGATCCAAAAAGTTGGATCTCAGGAAAAAGTCCTTCCCCCAGAGGGTGGTTGGCACTGCCCAGGCTCCCCAGGGCAGTGGGCACAGCCCCAAGGCTGCCAGAGCTCCAGGAGGGTTTGGACAACGCTCTGAGGGACAGGGGGGGATTGTTGGGGTGTCTATGCAGGGCCAGGAGTTGGACTGGATGGTCCTTGGGGGTCCCTTCCAGTTCAGGATATTCTGTGATTGCCACCTAAACCCCCATGCTGAAGTTGGCAGCTCAGTTTGGGACGAGCAGAGTTTGACATGCCAGGAGTGGCTATTCCAGCCAGTTTGGGGTTCTGCAAAGCCCAGTTTGGACATATTTAGAAGAAATTACCTCCCCACCCTCTCCATCTGAGATGTGGCTGTTTCATCCTGCTGGAAGCAAGCTCTGCAATCTGGGAAGCAGTTCCAGGAAAGCTTTACTGGGGTCCCTGGTTCAAGTAGGGACACCAGGGGGAAATGCCCATGGCAACACCTCACAGGGAGATAACTAGCTGGGGTTACACCAAGGCAACATGGAGTTGCCTTGTTATTGATGCAAATTCAATGAGTTGGCAAGTTTCCAGATATTTGAGTGAAATGCTCCTGCCTTATCTCCTTCCTCAACACCAGCCACTCCAACTGCTCTTGTTTTAGGCTGTGTACAGTGTGTGCTGTCCCCTTCCCCACCACTTCCCACACTAATAGCCCTTGAGACCACAGCATTTTTGTCCAAAACCACACTAATTTGCCTTCTTGCTGGAGAGAAAAACTTTGCTAGGAGTCACCTCCTTCCTCCTCTGCCTCTCACCAAGTCACTGGCCACTGTTTTCTTTAGGGGTGATGTAAAGACAAAGAAATTCACTTGACAGGCACATGTGGGTTTCAGGACGAAGCACAGCAGCACTAATCTGCTCTACAAACATAAAACACGTCCCTACAGAGCAAGAGAATCTGTGTTCAGGGGCCTTTTCCCTGTCACTGGGCACCACGGAGCACTGTAGGCTTCAGCTTTATCTATTAGTGTTTAACTTTTACCAATAAAAGCAGCAGTTCTGCGATAATTCAGGTGTTTCACTGAAATCAATAGGACTGGCTCGTGGGCCTTTGCACTGTTCATTTCTAGGACAGAATCAGGAAAAGAGAGAAATAGAGAGGGGAAGGAAAGCAGAAATTCAACAGAATTTCACCGACTTTTGAACCAGGTAAGTGCCAGAGGGACACTAAAAGCAAGCAAGGGGTAGCTGAAATTGGATTTAAATTAAATTCCTTGGATCTTGCAACCACACATGGAAATTGTTCTTTTAATTATTTAATATGAAGTGCTGCTTGAAGTTCTGATTTTCAGATACAATTCAAGTGCAAATGGAGGGAGAGCACAGGTCCCTTTCTGCTGCTGCTTTTGGCTTGCCAAAAGAGAGAAGAGGTTGGAGAAGCCTGTACCTTTCCCCCCAGAGTCACTGGGATGGCACAGGGATAAATTAATGCACAGAGCTGCAACGCCGTGGAGACGAAAAAAATTCAGAAGTTGCAACAAAGAATACTTTTGATGCATTTTTCAGTATCCTAAAAAATGGCTGGTGTCAAAACCTGGGTGTCTCGAGGCAATGGGGACATCACCAACTGTCTTTCCAGTGGCAACAACCACCGACTGACTGTTGACTGACTTCATTTATTGTCACATTTACTAATAATTACAGACCAGCTGCCTCACCACATCACCCTTTTGTCTGAAATATTGGTGGCAGTACATCATAATGCTTCACTGAAAGAGGTTGTATATAAATCAGAAAATCTCCTCCAAATCTGTTACCAATCCTCTCTCAAACCTGGGTGTAAAACTATGGAAATGTCTCAGGTGTTTTTCCTCTTCAGACCACTGTTATACCAAAGAATTCACATCACATTTTATAGAATTCCAGAATGGATTGGGTGGGAAGGGACTTTAAAGAACTTTTTGCACCCCCTGCCATGGGCAGGGACACCTCCCACCAGCCCAGGTTGCTCCAAGCCACATCCAACCTGGCCTTGGACACTTCCAGGGATCCAGGGGCAGCCACAGCTTCTCTGGGCAACCTGTGCCAGGCCCTCCTCACTCTCACAGGGAACAATTCCTTCCCCATATCACATCTAAACCTCCTCTCTTTCTACCACCTTTCTTGATAAAAATCTTGTTTTCCAAGACAGTCCTTTCTAGAGCTGGATGTAGAAGTCAAGTATTCAGTCAAATTCCCAGAGCAGTCTGGGACCTTTGAAGAGATCTTTTATCTCCCAGAACAGACATCACACGTGATTAGTAAGAGATAAATCTGAAGTCCACTCAGCAGAACCAGTCCTGAGCTTTCCAACAAAACTGACTTTTGCTGCTCTGGGGAGGAGGGCTCAGGAATATCCTTCCTGCCTTGGAAAGGGCAACAGTGGGACAGAAATTTGGCAGAGGACTGAAGAGGCAGACACCCTTCACTCTAGGACTTCCACAGTCCTGCTGAAGAACCATCAGATTCCTTTCCCATTAACAAATATCCTCTCCCTGAGTCATTCCCTGCAGTTGCCACATCCCACCTGCTCGGAGGCATCTGTGGGATTAAAGCAGCACAGATGGAATTGCTCCTGGCTCAATAACCTGCAGAACACTAATCCCAAGACACGACACAACAAAGCTCCCCATTCACACTTCCCAGAAAGGATCCCGGAGGATTCTTACCCCTGTGGCACTCCAGCCTTTTCCATGTAGTTCATGGCTCATTTTCCAAAAATGAGCAGTTCTGGTGAAAAAAAAAACCAAAACCCAGCAATTTTACAGCTGTTTCCCTTTCCTAACCTTGCTCAGGCTTCTCACCATTTTTCATTCCTTGGCCAAGGCTTTCTGGCATTTGTCTCAGCTTTCCAGTTGAGAAATGATGGCCTGAAGGCCACCAAAACCACAGGTTTGGTTTTTTCCTAGCAAGATTTTTCATTCATTGTCCAATAAATTTCAACATTAAGTGGAGCAATTACTTGTCCATTTTTACAAGCACTCCCCTGAATCATCTGTACACATGCACACTCCCAGGGGCCAGCCAGGAACAGTTTCCACCACACTGCTGACAGGTATTCTCATGAAAACTTCTAAATTGCTTTATTTTTTTATACTTTAATAGTGTGTTTGATTGTTGTAAAGAAATGTGCCAACAGGTTCCCTCTTGGCTATTTATAAATGCACTAGTAGGTCATAGAGTGCTTTGGGTTGGAAGGGACCTTAAAGATCATCCAGTCCCATCCTCTGCTGTGGGCAGGGACACCTTCCACTAGACCAGGTTGCTCCATATGGAATAGGCACAATTTAAAACCTCCTCAGAAGGAAGAAAAAGATTTTATATGAAGCTGTTTGAAATTAAAAAAAAAAAAAGACAATAACTCATCTCTTTCTGTCTCAAACATTTTTTAAAACTTTAAAAAAATGCATTAGAAGTAGCCTTTTTCTCTCTTCTCTGAGCAGAACAGCTTAATTTCAGCTAGAAAAGGGGATGGTCTATCATGTGCTTTCACTCTGTGTCTGGGAGGTCTCTGCCAGAGCACAGTATCCTTTATTGCACAACATATTTCCTGGAAGGTAAGAAGCAGCTGAAGTGAGTCCAGAGAGCTGCTCCTGCTGCATCCATCTGCAATAATCACATTCACCCACTCCAGGTTACTTGGAGAAGGGCTAAACAGAGGAGACACACAATGACCCTCTTCTAACTGATAAAAAGCCACTGCAGGCCACCAGCAAACAGATGCCCCGTGCTCTGGATCTGCACTGGGCAGGATAAGAAGTAACAGATGGGTTAACAGAGGTAAATATGGGGAGGGAGTCCAGGAGAGTGACCAGTCTTCTGCAACTGAGATGTTGTAAGAATCTCCCAGGAATGACAGAAAAACTGTCTCCCCAGCTGCACACCCACCCAGGGAAGGCTATTCCTCAATTCTCTCTCTATAACACCAACTGCTTAACCTTTCTTTACTTCTCCCTACTCTGAATTCCTGAATGTGGGATGCCCCACAAGGCAGGGTTGCCTGGAAAGCAAGGCCATGGGAGCAGATGTTTCTGGTGAATGAGCCTTCAAGATTAGGCTTGTACAAGCCAGAGGGGAGGATTAACAGCTCAGCCTGGCTGGGAGCAGCCAGCTCAGCTCTCCAACCATAAGCAAATCATGGAATATCCTGAGCTGGGAGGGACCCACAGGGATCATCCAGTCCAACCCCTGGCCCTGCACGGACACCCCAAGAATCCCACCCTGGCCCTCAGAGCTGAGCACAGGTGTAAAGACAAGTGTGGAGGAAAGAGCACGTCACCAGGCAGCCTGACATCCCATGGGATCACCCATTACTTCCTTCTTCCCACGTGAGCTGTGGAGAACACGCAGCAAGGTGCCTCTGAGGGATGATTTCAAAAGGTATTTTCCCAAGGTGCTTGTTCCAATCCCACAAGACTCCTTCCAATACGAGTGCTCCAGTGAAGGGTTTGTTCTGAATCACTGACAGATTTAATGCCTTCCCACATAATACTTTTGGGAAGAAATACAGCTCTGCTGGAATGTGACTGGGATTTACAGCTGTGATACAAGAACCAACTAATAATTCCCTCTGTGACATTAGGGCAGACTCTCTCTTTTATCACTACAATATGGAAAGTCAGAATTAGAAGTGGTGGTTTTAGAAGTACTTTCTCATTCAGCAAAAAGCCAGGGGAATGTCTTAGGAAATAAAAAGTATATAACTATTATTTTCAAGTTATTGCAAGGAGAAAAAGCCCAAACTGTGCCCTTTTAAAAATAGCTCATTTCACCTTTGAAGCACCAAATGTGAGTGTTTCTCTAAAAGCAGAGAACGGGATAAGGTCTCAGAGGAATGGGAGAGAAGTGAGCCCATGGATTATCTTCCAGTCCAGATTAATATCTTCACCAATGATGTGGATGAGGGGCTCGAGTGCACCTTCAGGAAGTTCTTAGAGAGCACCAAGTTGGGTGGGAGCGTTGACCTTTGGAAGGCAGGAAGGCTCTGCACAGGGATCTGCACAGGCTGGATCTGTGGGCTGAGGGACAACAAGGTCCAGTGCTGTGCCCTGCCCTTGGGTCACACCAGCCCCTTCCCCAGCTCCATTCCCTTCCTGCACATGCTCCAGCCCCTCCATGTCCTTCTAGTGGGGCTCCCAAAACAGAGTATGCAGAGATGGCCTCCTCCCTGGCAGATGTGCCCAAATCCGGGCTTCATCTGCCTCCAGGAACATCTGGATCCGACTGAAGGCTCTCACCTGTTTGGTGTCCTGATATCCAGGCTCTAACAACAGGCTGGGGAAAGCCCAGGGGATCTCAGAGCCTCGTGGGTACCATCACACATCCAAGGGGCAGGAGGCCAGGCATTCCCACGTGGATCTGGGAGTGATGATGGAGCTGCCATTATCTTTAGTAACAAGTTGTTGTGTGATATTATATTTTAGGCACCAATAGAAACAAAACCAACCCAGGGGCAGAGTTGGGAACCGCAGGAGAGTCCAGGCTGTAAAAGGAGCACAGAAATGCAACCAAGCCCCTCTTGGTCGCCAAGGTAAATTGCTCCGCAGCAGCTGCCAAACCACTTGTTTTGCTGTTTGCATGTTACAACAACAGCATCCATCACCTCTGCCAGCCTTCCAGAAACACCTCAATTTGCTTTTCCCGGACTTCATCTATTTTTCTTCTCCTGCTTTCTCACTTAGACACTTCACCCTCATCTCAAACAACAGGAATAAATTATTCTGTGGGATCTTCACACACATCTTTAGACATCACGGCAACAGAGACACTATTCACAGTCTCAGTGATGCCACAGCTAAGCTTGAATTAGCTCAACAGAAAAACACACAGAAGTCTTATCAGAGAAGTTGCAGCACCTCTGGAAATAATGAACTGATTCCACACAGCAGCAGTGGGTAAAGTTCCTTGCTTTCCTAGGAGCATTAATATTTAAATCTTCCTGCCTTAAACATTTGGAAACCCTTGTTAAAAGTTTTTGGGCAAACCAGGCTCCACAGTGTCTATTTGGAGATCCAACTGTTACAGCACAGGAAAAACAGCACATGGGGCAGAAATGAGGAAATCTACTTCAAAAGGAAGAAGTGAGGCTTTCCCCACCACCCCATTTCCCAAGTGGATCAAACACTCATGGGATGCACCAGGATTTTCCTGCAAAAAACCAGGGACCCATCATGGCACCGATTAACAGCTCTGGAGAGGCAGCACAGAGGAGCTGGGCTGAGTTTCTATAGCTTCAACCCCTACAGTTTAAGGAAGGGTTGGTGAAAGGATGTGTTGTGGATGGCAGGGGCTGGCAGAACACAGGAGTAGGTCAGTCCACCTTCACAATGGTCCTCATTCAGAGCAGCAAGGCTTTTTGGCCTCACGGCACCGCAACAGCCACAAAGACCCTTTGCAAAGGCTGATTTCTCACTGTGACGTATCACTGAGCATTAAAAGTGGGGATTTAGACCAAACTGATCATCAAACCACAGAGCTTTGACTCTGGCAGCTGGTTAAGTGCAAACACACCTATTTCAACCACAGGATCTTCAGTTGCTATTGAAACTGCAGCTCATCTGATGAAAGGGGAGGGGGGAAACACAGATGGAGATTTATGTGTTACTGGGGGGTCATCAGAACCATGAGTTTCCTTGCCAAGAAAAGACCTGTTGCCTTTGGTAACTGCTACTTGTACTTCCCCTAAAGACCCAAGTGCCTCTTTGGCTCCCCACTGCTCTCCGAGGAAAGCAAAGCACCCGTGTGCATCAGAAACCTCCAAGATTTCTTCTCTTCTCAGCAGCACGTGGGTCAAGGATGTATTGGACCTTAAAGCTCATCCCATTCCACCCCCTGTCATGGGCAGGGACACCTTCCACCAGCCCAGGTTGCTCCAAGCCCCGTCCAACCTGGCCTTGGACACTTCCAGGGATCCAGGGGCAGCCACAACTTCTCTGGGCAACCTGGGCCAGGGCCTCCCCACCCTCACAGGGAACAATTTCTTCTGAAATTTCTACATCAGCAGAGCAGAACCCACTGGGGTGTTCCTGCACTGAAGGAAATTCTGCCTTATGATAAGCACAAGCTGTATAAACACACACGTACTTTGGTCATGCTCCTGTCAGCTCTATCAGCTTTCCTGCATGCCAGGCATTGTCCAAACACTGCTTGAACCAGGACTGGTTTCTTACAAGATACAGCTTCTACAAGTTTGATCAGTCCCTGGGTGAGCCAGAAAGAACTGGGGGCTGCCTCATGGCTCTGCACTGAAGGAAAAATTGGCTCTTTCCAATATACTGCTCTGATAATCACAGAAACAGAATGTCCAGAGCTGGAAGGGACCAAGAAGGATCATCCATCCAACTCCTGTCCCTGCACAGACACCCCAACAATCCCACCCTGTCCCTCAGAGCATTGTCCAAACCCTCCTGGAGCTCTGGCAGCCTTGGGGCTGTGCCCACTGCCCTGGGGAGCCTGGGCAGTGCCAACCACCCTCTGGGGGAAGAACCTTTCCCTGATACCCAACCTGACCCTGCCCTGACACAGCTTCATGCCCTTTAGAAGTTTGGTAAGTTTGTTCCTTTAGAAGATTTTACATCATAGAACTGGCCTATGAGTCTCAGTTAATTCCTGGGTCCCAGTTTTAGCTCCCTCACAGATTCAGCTGTCTGAGCTCATTGCATTTACCTGGTGTTTCTCAAGGTTGCTTTGAACCAAAGATCTATTTTTTTCCCAAAGGAATGAGAAAGAAACCAATCCAACCCTCTGAAGGGCAATGCAGGTTTGAGAGGCCTTTGGGCAAACCTTGGACTCCTATTTATCCTCCCTGCACAGGTCACATCTGTCTCGAGGGACCACTGACCTACATATCACCTACGGAAGAATAATTAGGAGGAAATTAAGAAAGTGGGTTGCATTTTAAATGGGTTCCATTTAAAAGTAATTCAGTGGCAAATCAATGTGTAGGAAGAATTATTTTGCAGATAGGTGATGGTGGTGGGTTAACAATGGGACTCCATGACCTTAAGGTCTTTTCCAACCTAAGCAATTCCATGATTCTGTGATCCCTTCCTGGAAAAGCTTTGTTGTTCAGAGATGTCAGATGTTCTAACCATGTCCTGACATTATGATTTTACAGAGAATATGCAGTAAGAGACAAATAGGCAAAATAAACTCTTACTGGGGACACAGCCCAAACAAGTCTTGGTGAAGCAGCATTAGGCAAAACAGGTATTGTCAAAGTTAGACTGATAATCCCAGAATTCCAGAATGGTCAGCTTGGAAGGGACCACAGTGGGGATCTGGTGCCACCTCCCTGCTCCAGCAGGGCCAGCCCAGAGCACATGGACAGCAGTGTGTCCAGACAGCTCTGGAATATCCCCAGGGAGGAGAGTCCAGCCCCTCTCTGGTCTCTGCTCAGGGCTGGGTCACTGCCCAGCCAAGAAGTTCTTCCTGCTGTGCAGCTGGAACTTGCTGGGCATCAGTTGCTGCCCGTTGCTCTGGTGCCATTGCTGGGCCCCCTGAGCAGAGCCTGGCTTCAGCCTCTAGATTAAATCAGTGGCTTTTCACCTCAAGTATCCACATGAAACCTGACCCACCTGTGTTTTCCGATCCTGACTACTCATCTCACACCATAAAACTATTTTTATTGGGTTTATTAAAATTTATATTATTTTTCTTGTCAGCCAAGACAATTAAAATTTACTGATGGCTTTAATCAAGTTGCAAATTGTAGCTTCCCATTTTCTAAAGGCTGGACTACACCACTCTAAAAGCCTGATTGCTTTCTCTGAATGGCAGGGCAGCCACATGTGTGCTACAGCAAATGACTTCATTGCAGAACTGACTATCAAGATCAAACTTAATCTCAGGAGGAGTAAAATACACAAGTCAAGTCAGGCAACACAATAGACCTCTTCTCATTTGTTTTCCTTTTCCTCCCTGTGCTCCTTCTCTGCTATATTTTCCTCTAAGGACATGTAGTCTTAATCTCTGCAAATACTGTCTTCACTGATATTCTTGTAAAATGTTTCTACAGATGGTTTAAAAGCAGAACAATTATTTGGCTTTTATTAAGACATCAAACTATCACAATTCCAGCCTGTAATTTAGTCCTTTATGAATATTTAGTTTTTATCCGTAAGCTTGTTATAAGGGGCTTCCTAAAGTTGCCTTCTTGACATGTGATTCCTGTATCAAGGACAAATATCATGTAGGAATATTTTGGAACTTTTAAACAAGAACTTGTGGCTAATTTACCAATAAAGCATGACTGTCTGCATACGGTGAAAGTAAGCAACTCATTGGTCAAGTAACTTTTTAACCAGAAATAAACGCAAGAGTCAGGTTAGAACAGTCAAATGTAAACATATAAACCAATTTATCAGCTACAAACCCCCCCAAACCCAACTTAAACACAAGTATTTCCAGCTGGGAATCAAATGGAACCATTAAGGTTGGAAAAGACCTCTAAGATCATACAGTCCAACCATTAACACAACACTGTCAAGCCCCCCACTAAACCATGGCCACAAGTTCCACATCCACATGGATTCTGAACACCTCCAGGGATGGTGACTCCACCACTGCCCTGAACAGCCCGTTCCAATGTTGGAAAACCCTTTTGCTGAAGGAATTTTTCTTGATATCTGATCTAAACTCCCCCTGGTGCAACCTGACGGTCCTGTTTCCTCTGGTCCTGTCACTGTTACCTGGGAGAAGAGACCAACCCCCACCTGGCTACAACCTTTTGCCAGGGAGTTGTAGAGCAGAAGCTCTACATAAACAGCTGGATCCTTCCTTGTCTCCCTGTGCTCTTTACAGCTCCATGGTCACACAAACCACTGCAGGAGCAACTCAGAGGTGTGGGCACAAAGCCAGGCCAAAAGGGAAGCTCAACTTTACCTTTCAATTGTGATAAAATGAGAAGAATCTCAGCAGTTCTGCAAAGGAGAGACTTGAGGGTGAGAAACTTCCCATTGAATTCAGGGTTCCCAACCTCCATACTGAAGAATAGGAAGACACAGTTGGTGTTTGGAGTCCTGTATCCATGGAAGTGAGGCCAGCTTTTGTCATGACAATTATGTTCCAGAAATAGCCAGAAGTTGGATGGGAGTCCTCAGCACAGCAAGGACACGGAGCTGCTGGAGAGAGTCCAGAGGAGGCCCCAAGGGGATCAGAGGGATGGAGCAGCTCTGCTGGGAGGAAAGGCTGGGAGAGATGGGATTGTTCAGCCTGGAGAGGAGAAGCTTTGGGGTGACCTGACTGTGGCCTTCCAGGGCCTGAAGGAGCTGACAGGAGAGATGG